>JAODUK010024305.1:0-24543 GCA_027564635.1 Typhlichthys eigenmanni
TACCTTTAATTTACCTAGGCTATTGAATGGGTCACCAAAACAATTGCCCTCCCAAATTTTTGGAGCAGGAGCCGTCAGTGAACATGACTGAGTCAATAAATAAAAAACAAAAAACAAAATGAAATCCCAAAGCAAAATAAAGTAATAACTTTGTAAAATAAAGTGTATTAGTGATACATTAATATGAAATGTTTAGCTTATACAAATACTGTCTATAGAATTACATAAGAGAGCATATATATGATTTTGAATAGTCACTGAAGGATACAGAGCTGGTCAGAGGTACAAGTAACTCTTTTCCTGTAGTGTGGAAGAGAGAAATGAAAATATCAGCTTGGTTTCAATGTCACAAATCAGTTCATATTATGATGTTGCAGACACTGGCATTGTGAGTAAAATGCATATGCAAATTCATAAGCCAGTTAAATGGGGACATTGCAATAATGTATTTAGCATATCACGTTGCAATTGTCCAAACTGGTAAGACTATTCACACATACAAATCACCCAGTACCATAACAGCTAGACTAACAATCGTTATCAGTTCAATTCCTCACCTTCATTACTTTTGGTCAGGACGTTTATACTATCGTTGGCTTCAACATACTTTGTCTGAACAACCTTGAGCTGAGCTATTGAAGACGTCAAGAACTCAATTTCCTGCAAAACATGTACAGTGAATGTTAGTCATTTTATCAGAAAATATCACAAAAATAATTTAAAAAAAAAGACAAGAAAAATTAAACATAATACCGGTAAATGTTATGTACAAGGGCATATATTATGGCAGTTTTAATTAACAATTTGAACATTAAAAGAATGTTTGGTTCAAATAAAATAAAAAAATGCTGGAAAGACAGCTGAGGTTGGGTGTGACTGCAAGTTACTACCAGTACCGGTATATCTTAGGCTAAGTTAGCATGCTGCGCTAACTGCATAACAGGTCACACTTATACTAGTCCGATTTGGATCTACACAAAAGCATTGGAACATTTCATCATAAATGCATGATTACAAACACGTCTAATTTACTTGATCAAATTGGGTTTTCAGTTGCTCCAATTGTGGGAGAGCAAGCTCTGTGAGATTCACCGCCATTATGAGAGCGTGAGTTGAAATGACCCCGTGTTCAAACTACTTCCAGGTTGAACGGGGAACTGTCGACCCGAAATCTCAGATAGGACTATTCCTGTCAATCGAAGCAAATGCAATAGATTCTGAATTGGCAAACTCCTTTACATTGTAAGATAGAGACAGATCGGTAAAATACTGCTTTTAAAAAAATATACAACATTTTGAAAATGCGTTAACACTTTATACACACTTTTGAGGTCATTATTTACATGAAAAACTCTTATAAGTCACATTAGTTTCCATGCAATGCAAAGTAACATTTGTCATAAAAAAGAAAAAACACACAATAAGCAAAAGTTTAGAAATACATTTTTATTAAAAATGTTAGTTTAAATTAGAATGTAAAACCCAAAAAACAAATTAGCATCAGTCAAGTCCGCCAGTTAAGATGCATATTAAAATCATTTTGAAATAGTCTATTTCAGGTGAATGGGTAAACCATAGACCACAGGTGCAGCTCCAATGAGGTGTTTGAGCTGTGTGGCCTGTCGGGACGGGCCCATATAATCCAACAGGGGTGAACCTGGTCCAGCGGACAGCCAAGACTCAAGCAGGGCTTTTGTGAAGCGGTCGATATCTCGGTCAGTCACATCCCACAGGTTGCCCAAAATCAGGGGACTAGAGAAACAAAGTTACATAAAGGTTTTATTGTCACATACATGTTGCAAACGCGTGGGCAGCCACTGTGCAGCACCCGGGGCCAATGTCACTAGTCAGATGGCACTGGCTGGAGGGTGAATCTAACATGTTTTTAGATAGTTTGGGAAACCAGACCAAATCCACGCAGACACGCCACAGAGGCCGGGATGACCAGGACCTTCTTGCTTTGAGGCCACAGTGCTATCCACTGGGCCACCGTGTTTCCCCAACAATGTGGCATACACTGACATGCCTATAGTATGACATGCTATAGGCAGTCCATAGTTAATCATATTTTGTGTAGTTCTGATGCTTTGGAACAAACCTTCACGTTTTAAAAAGCTTGTTGGCAGCAAGTTATATGTTCTAGAATACATCTTTAACAACACCAACTTTGAGGTTGTTCAAGTAATATACTAAATGCATTAGAGCTAACCAGGCTCTCTGTGTGCACCAGACATCTTACCAGCCTGCCATAAGGTAGTAGAGGATGATGCCTGCTCCTTCCAGGTCTCCACGCACTGCCAGAGCAGCGCTGCTGCAGCCAAACAGCATGGAGGCTGACCTCATGTCCTGCTTTAGGATCCTCTGGCCATCCAGAAAGCGAGCGCCTACACCGTGACCCACGTAACTAGAACAGTGACACAGGCCACATCAACGTCAAGATGGAAGAGGAATCACAAACAGCATACACTAGTATTTCCAGCTATAGCATGGCGCACAAAAAAAATGTAAAATAAATCCACTGAAAATGTAAGGATAGTTCGAAACACAGTAACACAGCTATAAATACATGTGTACTTTCACCATGTACCATCAGCACAGCTAACCCCGCTCTAAACTCACATGTAGAGATCTTTAGCCGCCACGGCTTCCTGCAGCTGACCAGGGTCAGGAGGAACGCCACACACTCCCTGCCAGTCCGGTTTACTTGATAAAAGAGACAGTCAAGATAAAAGTTCCATTAACCTTTAGCATAGTGAACAAGAATTTACTCCTGTTCAACAAGGTGGTGGCCTCACCTGCTAAACCAGTCTTTAAATCTGTCCTGTGTGTCTCCAAGATTGGCATCGGGGTTGAGAACATAGAACACCTGCTTGGTGTCCACACCCTGCGTCAGGAGGCAGTGAGGGTCAGTCTGAAAGGAGGAGGAAATGCAGTCACATTATTTACTCCAAAACGCTTGTGTCAATGGTCACCACGCTGTGCAAGTCATTTAGAGGTATAGTCAGCTATTGCAAGCTAATCGTAAGCAAATACAGTCAAATTCACAGTTCTGTGTGCGCTGAAAAAAAAAACTGAAAAAAAAACAACAGAATCCCAATACTTAGTAAATAGGAGCATAAACAAAGCGGTGAACGCCGCTCACATCAACAAAGCCGCAGTACTACGCTTTGCTTCACAATGCATTTCGATGTGTGGGGCGGCGCAGGAAGGCAGACGCAGTCTTTAAGTCACCTGTTTTTGAGCACAGTGTCCCAGGAGAGAGTGAAGGGACGGCATGCGGGTGACAGAGCGTTGCCTCAAACAGTGAATACTCTCCCATGGCAGCTTTTGAAGATACTGAAAATAAAAAAAATAAAAAACAGGATAGCAATGCTATCAGAAAAGGAATTTCTCCATGGCCTTTTCAATGGGAAATGGTAGGAGGAGAAGGGTAAAAAAAAAATTAAAAAAAACCCACCTTGTCCAGAATTAGAACTACGTGACCATGTTCCGGCGACAGGAGAAGATGGCGCCATGAGCCTAGCAAACCCTCCATCTCCTCCAACAGCCGCTGGAGAGATAGAAGAAGATGTTGTTACCATATCATCAGTTGACAAAGCCCAGGGTTCCCACTCTGTCAAATTCCCCGTCTTTCACAGACTTAACATTTAAATGTCCATGAACTTCAACAGAACTACAGGCCAACAGAACAATGAATAAAAGGGATAGCCAGCATGAAAATAAACAAACTTGATTGAACATTGATGTGATGGTATTTCACGTAGTTACTACAAATGTAAAAAAAGGATTTAAACCAATCATTTCAAGATATCAAGTGGGAAGTCTTCACGTTGAATTACATCCCTGCCACCATCAGTATCCTGTCTGTTCCGCTCCTCACCTCAACGCGAGAGTCAAGCGCTCTGCGACCCTCCCACCAGTTTGCCTTCTCTGTGATGCAGCTCACGGCCTTCTGCTCCACCTGGATCCTGTCCATCTCCTGCACCAGCCAACTTATGGGGTGCTTCACAAGATGTGGACACACAAGGAAGGCTCGTGAACAACAGGACAGTCGTGTTTATGTTGCATTCATATTTGCGGCGGTGTAAATCACATCCAAATTATTGTTTGATGGAATGGTAGCCAGTATTCCATTGTGTTCAAAGTGACATCTCCTGGCTGTAAGTTGGTATGCAATAAACACAATACAGCCTAGTCTCAGAGCTAGCCTTTTACTTGCATATTATCTGGGACACAGCCTTGGTTTACTGTCAACCCCAATCTACTTGACCGGAGAGGCATTTCACTGGGACAAATTACACTTATATTTAGGAAAATGAAATGACTGTCTGTTTGCCAGGCCCTCTGTTACACAAATAGGATATGGTTACTACTTAACAAACGGAAACATTGAAATTAGTAAATAAAACACTGCACTAGCATCACAACAGAATTTAGTCTAGTTTTGTGAATGACTATGCTAATGACAACCAATGAAAATCTCCTATCCCACTTCCTGACATGCTCACATGGGTATATGTATATCAAATGTTCAGCACAACTTGCTTATGTGATGTATGCTAATGAACGGAAGATGCTGAGACTAGGAGCAGAGCTAGACTACATAAAACAAAAACATAATGACAACACATAGTCCGGAAAATACAGTATGCATGTCATTTCAGTATTCAGCATTTATGGTGGTCCAAGTGTAAAGGGTTTCCTTACCTGCTGATGAAAGGTGTGGATCTGAGCAGTCACAGGGGCAGATTCCCTCTCTAGACGAGACAGCAAGACCGTGTCCCCAATCTCCCCAGGCTTTATACTCAGCACAGACAGCACACACACAGTTAACCCTATGGAGCAGAACGGTGGCTTAATTGTATTATAATGAATAACAGCATATGAACCATTGACATTTCCAGTTCTGCAGCAATCGTTACCTGAGGGGAGCTCTTTAATTTGTTGCAAGAACTCTTGGCAATGTGGGAAAGAAGAGGGTTCAGTTGTACCAAAGGCAAATATGTTTTCCAACCGAGATAGTCTTTGACTGGGCTGGGCTGGCACTTCATCTAAACTCAGAGCATTCATGTTGTCCACTAGCTCACTGGCATTCTTCTTGAGCTTCCTATGAGCAACAAAAGCAGAGAGACTCATACTTCCACAGGAGAGAAAAATATACAAAGGAAAACACACTATACCTGAAAACAAGAACACGTACCTGAGGCGAGCGGCAATATGGCGGCTCATGTGATGCCTGTTGGTGACACCCAGGGACTGGGCGTGCAACATTGCCGTGGTTACAGCATCCTGTTGTCCCAAGGTCAGAGCCAGCAGAGCACAGAGGGAGGGGAAGAGAGTTGGAGGGGGGAAATGGTGGAGGTCCAACCAGGCAGAGCGCAGCAGAGACTGAATTGCTTCCAAGGAAAGACTGTCTGGGAAAGTGACGTGATTTAAGGAGGTGTGATCAGTTGCAGGTAGGGCAAAACCAGAGAATATACTGTATATCACGCAACAAGGCCATGTGGTTTACCTGGTAAACATTCTGAATGAGTAAGGTGGGCAAGGGGGCCTTCTCTCAAAGGACCTCTACTTTTAAGTTCAGACACATTGTCCTTCTCCAGACTACACAGATCCCTCCGCAGGACCTCAAAATCTGTAGTCCAGAGAGAAAGGTTAGCAGTTAACATTAGCAGCAGTAGGTACCTAAAACAGGTAGGACTGGTATTAATCTATTTCATCCAACAATAAATTGAGTTTGCATCAGGAAAAAGTTTTGATTAATGTTTTTGTCAGGGGTAAGGCATTTGAAACTACGTTTACCTTAAGTTAAATATTGTATTCCTTTCAAATAATTTAAAGGAACAGTATACATGTAATGTTTTATTAACTGCACCCACAATTGTGTTTTTAGAGCTGTATACTAAATAATAGGACTATACTGTGATGAGACAAATGGTGGTGTTAATATTGACAAAAACCTTTTATGTCATATCCAATAAAACGGTCCTGGTTTCCAACACTACTTCTCATTCTTTTGTGTGTCATCAAATTCAAGCGTTACTACGTTTTAGCATTAGCAAGTATGTAACGCAAGACAATTTAGTAAACGCCAACTCCGTGCTTACTTGAAGCAGCATTGTCCTCAGTGTCGGACAGCCGAAGATTCTCAATGCTCGTGTCCATAAAGCCGTCGACCTCCTCTTCAATGGCTCTAATTATCTCAGGCTCCTGTGCCGTACAAAGCTGCTGACGCTTGGCCCGGCACCTCCTCGATGGAGCAGCCTGGGCCAACGCTGTACCCTCATCCTCGGAGGAAGCGACCGGAGGACCAGAAGCAGCGCTTCTCGTGGCCCTGGAAGGCCTGGTCAGAGGGGCCGTCGCCACGGCCTTGTCTGGTGCTTTAAGGGGCACGGCAGCCCTGGGTGTTGCGGCGTTGCGCCTTCTGCCAGATTTGTCTTTAAGCTCTGCCTTCGCCTTTGTTTCAGAGTCACTCTCGTCACTAAACTCCACCTGCATGAAGACATTGATATTAAAAGAGCAGATATCACTTTTGTTGAAATTCATAAAATGGAAAAGGTAAAACAACACACAAAATCCCTCTGAATGTACGCCATTGTACCTTGAAACGTGGTTTCTTGTTGCGTTTGGGAGCAGCGGGGGCTTGAGGCTTGTCTTGAGGTGGAGACACATCTTCATAAACATTGAACTGCAGCCTGGGTATGGGTTTTGCTGCCCCTTTCTGCCCTGTGGCCATTGCGCTGACCTTCAGCACAGGCGTACAGGCCACAGCGGGCGCCACTGTGTCCGACTCAAAAGAGCCGAACTCCCTGCGGGCCGGTTTAACTTTGAGCGGCTTTACAGACACTGGTGTTTTAGGAGCCAGACTCTTTCCTTTTGATACCGTGCTTGTCACTTTAATCTTGGGAGCCACGACCTTTAATGGTTTAGATTCCATTTCAGGAACATGGTCCTCTTTGACGTTAACGACTGGCTGTTTGGTCTTCTTACGTGAGGACGGTGGAGGCACTATATGGGGTTTAGATTCCAACTGTGTGTCCTCTTTAGGTGGCTTCAGAGTCCATGCGCTGGCGAATAGCTCCTCAGGGGTGCAGTTCTTCTTGGCGGCCATGGCCAGCAGTGAAGCTATGGCTTTGGTAATCATGAGGCCTGCTCTCAAAGGCCTCATCTCTGGAGAGGCCTTGGAAGCAATAAACGCCAGGCCAGTCTCCAGAACCTTCCATATTCCCTGAACTTTGTCGAGCCTCGGTTCCAGCGCACACGCGGCCATTTGCAGGTACACGCGGCCTACAACATCCTGCATCAGGACCGGCTTAACAGCCCCGACCAGAGGGAAGAGTTTGGCCAGCTGGACGCCCAGTTTGACGGTGACGCTCTTCGATCGGGCTAAAGCGGCTTGTTGCAGCTTCCGGCCGACTCTCGCTTCTTTGGGCCCCAGCCGGAGAGCCAGGTCTGCTTGTGTGGCGGCCCAACGGGCTGCTACGCGGCCCAGGGTTGGGTCTGAGCAGCAGGGACACTGGCAGTGAGCCTCGTGGGTCAGGGACGACAGCCAGCGGCGAGGTGGTGCTTTAAGAGGCGGGGAGCTTCCCTGGTCCCTCTCCACGGTCTCTTTAGGGAACCATCTGGTGCTCAGGAAACCTTTACAGTCATCCTCCCCCTTGGGTAAGGGGGACTGGGACTTCACTGCCGGACGGCCTTTCCTTGGTTTGATTTTGACCTCCAGCTTCTGCTCCTGGTTAGAAAAATCTAGGAAATATATATATTTAAAAGTGTATCGTTATTCCTGTAGCTCAGGAGCAGTGTCATTACTGGAGATCACTTGTGGAGAGTTTACCAACCTGTGCAAAGCTCCAGAAGGTTCTTGACTTTGTCCAGATCAAACCCACATTCCTCCGTCTCCCCCTTCATCAGCTCTAGCTCAGCCTTAACTACGAGAAGCTCAGCACATCTAAAACAAGATGGGTCAAGTTAACGGCCAGTACTGTGCAATAGGAACAAATACAAAATAAAAAGGGGCCTGTCCATATGCAAATACCAGTGTATACATACAGTTCAGCTCTGTTTTTATTTAAAATAATAAAAACAAATTAAAAAAGGATAGTGTAATTATTCAGTACACATAGATTACATACAGATATACAGAAAACTATGTACATACTGTGCAAGAGCCTGGAGCTTGGTGGCCAGTTTGAGGGCTTCCAGACACTGGAGCTTGGCATCATGGACGGCTCCAGTGCTGCTCCTCACAGCTACCATCTTCACAGAGCATGCTAGCAGCTCAGACAGCACCTGCCACTTCATTAGCAGATTATCACCTGCACAGACACATACACAAGTGAGCCAGAATCACTACAGAACACACTGTAAAAAAAAAAAAAAAAACTGTCAATAATTCAGATACCAGCCAACATTTATTTGCTAGACTTGACTATCCGGAATTAATTACAGATACGGGAATCAGCATTTTAATTTTGACAAGTCGGAATTATATATTGTGACTAGTCAGCATTTTAATTAAAGCTATCTATAATGTCATTGTGACTAGTCAAAACTGAATTACAGATATCACATGTTTGATTAGCAAGACAATCACTACAATAAAACCTAAAACCCCAATTCCAGACATCTGTAAATACATGTTGACTAGTCAGGATGAATGAAAGTTGAACATATCATCAAATTGAGATATCGCCAATCAAAATGTATTATTGGTCATCCAATACTTGATAATATATATCTAGAATGACAGTGTTACTGGCTGCAATTCCAGTTTTAGATATCTTAAATTCAGACTACCATGAATTATAAGATATCTTGAACTGTAACAGTGACCAGTGTGTCCCACAGGTCTCAAATATACTTGTGGTGGTAGCCGGCGTGAAGGGCTTTGTCAAATGTGTTCTTTTAAATTATTTCCATCTACAGTTTATTTACAGTGGGATAAAAAAAATTACAATTACATTACCCTCTGTTGATTATCAGTATACCCTTACTATTCATAATATAGATATCTATAAGGAATATCCAGTCTAGCGAATAAATGTTAAAATGGCTTGCCATAATACAGTGTTGAAATTGCCCCGTGTGGGGAAACCTACCTTGATCGATAAAGCGCATATCTGCATTGGCGTTGCAATTACCATAGAGGCCGTTCCCTGCTAGAGTTACCAGCAGGCTGAACAGAAGCTTTAGACTCTCATTCAGGGCAGTGTCTGGATTACTCATGCCTGGAACACACACAGAACACAACACAGCAGATAAACCCCAACAGTCACAACTACCCAAGTTACTATGTACAGGCCTAAGGTGCAACCTAAAAGTGTAAAATGATTCTGCATCACCCTGCTGGGTTATCCGTTGGCGCATCTCCTGCGGCAGGAGGTCTGTATCCAGGCTGAGGTAGGAGCTGTAAGTCTGGAGTGCCAGAGCACGCAGGAGATACCAGCAGCTCTTCTTCTGCCTCTGCTCATTCACCTCTTTCAGCACCTCACACAAATGGGACACCCCACTAGCCACCTGTCCAAACAAACAAGGGAGTTAGTGGTCACCTATAGAACTACCCATAGGTAATGCTTCTGGCACAGGACACTGTCAGACATGAAAATAGAACTTTGATGAATACATTTTTAAACGTTTTGTTCTTCAGCTGTTGGGAAGCAGCTGTGATGTTAAGGTGGGAATACTACTCTACTCTCCAAGATACATGTTGAACAACGTCTGCCTACCTGCCCTGTGTTGTAGCAGTACTGGGCTTTCAACAGAACAGTCAGCATGGAGAATGAAGACGGCCCTTCAGCAGAGTTGTCTGAGGTTAGCATCTGTTCTGCTTTGTCCAACTGGGCCTACAAAAGATCAAACGTGTCAACTGCACTCACAGGAATAGTCACACAACAGTGATGATAGCAAACTAACCAGACGACAGTGTCAATGACAGTCAGTCAGTCACAACAACGCTTGCTAACTTTGAGCTCAAATTGAACTCTCTCAAAAGCTCAACTGGTCAAAGCTCACTTTGACCAAGTGTGTAAGTGTACAATATTTGACTATACCTTAAAAAAGGAACAGGTAGAGGTTAGTTATCATGCCCAAGGATGCATAAACGGTAGGCCTTGCTTGCTTAGGGATCAAACCCATGGCCATTTGGGTGAGTTGAACACGCCAAGGACTAGAGAGACTAACCTGCCCTTAACCAATAAACTAAATGTGCATATAAAACTAACATACCATTTTATTCACCATTAACTTGATAGCACTAGTCAATAAAGTCAGTAGCAGCAGGCATATTCCCCTGCATTGTAGCATGTATTTAATAACAGACTGAGTGACTATTAGAAGTACATAGTATATACATTATGACTTTGTGTTTCATTGATATACATAGTTACTGTGTGTATTGTCTGCTAGTCATTCCTGTGTTACCTTTGCCTGCTCAGCGGCACCAAGATCCAGCAGCAGCCTGGCAGAATGGCAGAGAGCACTGGCACATCCTTGCAAGTCACCCAGCTGATGACAGATGCCTAGGGCAAGCTGGTAGGCTTCCAGAGACTTCAGAGGCTGTGTGAGGGAGGGACCAAGAGATGTTAATGGAATAATCCCACAGTCAGAGTGCAGCCTCACAAAACCTGGATGTGTTTTGTTTTAGAAACAAGACTGGATACATTTTCCACATCAGTGGATTCAAATCACCTTCGCCATGAGTTTGAACAGGGCGGCGGTGAGGCAGATGGATCTGCAGGTCTGCTTGGGGCTCCTGACATTCGACAGGTCTTGGTCTTGGAGCAGAGAGGACCAGATCTGCAGGGCGCGCTCCAGAGGCTGGGAAAACTCTGAGAGCAACAACAACACACACAATCCTTAGTTGACACACTGTTCCTTCAAACGTAATTTTTAATCCATCTGCATTGTAACTAGTACGGGAAATTATCTGCTTAATAACAAAAAGGTGTTTGTACTGCTCTCTGCAGCCAGGTTGAAGCGCAGGCCTTCATACACCTGGGCACTGTCCTGAGTCTTCTGCTTGTCTTCGTAGTCCAAGTCATTGGTCCCAACCGGGTTGACGCTCTGCGTCTGCTCCTGCAAGCGCTCCATTCTCTTCTCCTTCTCAATAGTCTGGCCAATTGAGACGCACAGTGCTCACGTTAACCGCTCAAACAAGCATTACTAAACCTGAATTGCAATAATGAATGACAGCAATAATCATAGTGGCCCTTGATAAAATAAATCTCTATTCATCTAAATGTGTGAAAATGAAATTACTTTAGGTAAAATATCTTATTTGCAGCACTTAATTTTAGTCCTTCAATGTCAGTTAAAAGATACACATTGCATACAACCAGAAACCCGTAAAACAAATGTGCATTACTACCAACCTCTTGAAGGTTTCTCTCCAGTGTGCAGATGTAAAACCAGAGCAACGCCCTCGCCTTATCATCCTTCAACCTATCAGCATTCTCCGTCGTCTCTGGCTCCTCCTCCAATAGCCGCAAAGCCTCATGTATGAAGTCAACTGCCCCACTGCGTAGGTATTAGTGTAAAATATACATTACAGCTTGTTAGGGATTATTGATACAGGGTACCTTACTCTAAATCAAAATGTGAATTTCCCTGACATTTACTGACTAAAACGCTGTTCAGACTACCAAAACATTGTCTATATAAAAAAAGGGACAAACATGGCAACATTAACTAACTGAAAATGATTGTGTATTAGTTTCAAATCATCCTGTATGTAAACTTTTCTCATTTATTATTAGGAGACAAACCATTTAATTGTAATTTGGGCTGACGAACAAATGCAAACGACAAAATACGTTTTGCGCGACGAGGACGTTCAGTTGGCGAATACATTTCAAGTGTTGAGTAGGCTACTGTGCATGATGTTAGTAGCAATACCATATTCTCACAGCAGCAACGAAATGCATAGCCTATGTTCATTCATTCTCCGTTCATAAAAAGGCATGAGGTGCGTTCAGTGGACTGCAAGTTCAATGAACTCTCACTGAAGACATTTTACATTTTTTAACTACTTTCAAATGACAAATGCATTTAGTGGGTGTGGCGAGTGCTGCTGAATTACATGTATAGCCACATATAGCACAGGTGTATTATAAAGCCTAGTTACCATTGCCAGTAAATGTTCTTTCATCACTGCTGTTCGCATTCATTTAGGGTGTAGCAGACTTTCTGAATGAAGGGACATACTACTATCCAAACTGACAACACCCCAACAACAGTTGCACACGTCAAGCAATGTCAAGTTACGTATAGGGAGACGCAGGTATTGACAACAGGACGTACATCAGGAAAAAGGTCTAGTGTGCTAGCAATATTACAGTGTGGGACCAAAGCTAACAAAAACATGAACCTTAGTCCAACCTTTCAGGTGTGAAAGCACCCTAAATGTGTATGTGGCTCATCACTGACAATGTGGCACTAATTCAAGTTAGCATGATTTGTTGAGACCTGTCAACCTAATTCTACAGCCAGTAGTGATGAATGGCAACAAAGAATATACTGTGTGTGTGTGTGTGTGTGTATATATGTATATATATATATATAAATAAAAATAATGTCTGGAGTAGACATTAAAATTCCATGATAATACATGCCCAGTGGGAACCCTGCTTATAAAGTGACACAAGACCCTTCCTACCAGTCCGTCTGCTCACTGAAATCCTGGAAACACACAACCTGGGCCATTTCACAGAGGTAGACGGCACGCAGGTGTGTGTGGGGGCTCTCCTCGCTGCAGACCTCCAGCAGGTCACACAGTGTGTTGTAGCGCTCCTGGGTGGTGTCAGTCGGCAGGCCCTTGTAGGCATGAAGCTCCTCCTCCAGAAGGCACAGCATTACCTTTTCATCGGGGACGTCACAGCCGAAGCCATCGCGCAGTGTCCTAGTAATGAAACCATGGGGACAGAGAGGTTAAGTGTATAGGAGGTCTAGCTGGAGAAACCAAGTCAAAAACATAAGCACATCTCCCTTCAATACTATAGGGCAGGGCTATTCAACTCCGGTCCGGGAGGGCCGCACCCTGCATGTTTTAGATCTCTCCCTTCTCCTACACACCTGATTCAAATGAACGGGTAATTTTCAGGCTTCTAACAACCTTGAATCAGGTGTGTTGGAGCAGGGAGAGATATAAAACATGCAGGCTGCAGCCCTCCAGGACCGGAGTTGAATAGCCCTGCCAAAGGGTGCCCTCTCACTAGCTCCGCCCCACACATTGGAAACACAATACAAAGGCTAGGATGCTATGTGTGCAGTCAGCACCACTTTATTTATGTTCCCATTAACAGAGCCAGGGCTGTGTAGAAGTACTGGATTATTTATTCAACACACACAGAACAGTAAGCTAACAGACCATAAGGAGACATGTGGTGAATTTGACAAAAGGTGTATTAGCTTATAATCGCTAGCTATACCTTTAAAAGCTAAATTACCACCACAGGTAGAGCAGTCAGTGTATTAGCAGCATCTTTATCAGCTGTAGCAAAAATATTAAATGGTAGCGTTCATTTTTCTTGGGTGAAACATTCTTCAGCAAGTGTTACGGTACACGTACCTGAGCCGGATGTCCTCTTCACCGGCACGAGCAGCGTCGCACTTTGTTTTCACCCAAAGAGACACGGGCTCACTCATGTGGGCCAAGATGTTGTCCCCCAGAGCCTTCAGCCATTGGATGACCCAGTCTAATGCCCGCTCCAGCTTCCCGCCTCTCCGAGAACTCTGCACTGCTAGCATGAACGCACGGCTCCGCTAGTTTGCAACAACAGAAAATGTCAGTTAAAAGAAGTCAGGGAATTCCACAACATTTTCAAAACATTTTTATTAATTAAAATGTTTAAGTTACTGTTTGTACTACATAGTGAAATACTGAGGATGACTGCAAACTAGACTAATGCAAATTAGAGCCGTTTTACAGAAACAAGCCAAAGACTGTTAGTGCGAGGTGGTAGAGCTCACCCTATCTACAGACAAGGAGGAAGAACAATTCTTGCGTAGCTCCTGACAAAGGATCTCAATCAGAGTGAAGGCCTGTTCATACAGTTGCCGGTTGTACAGTCCGCACACCAGGTTGGTCAAAGTAGTTACTAAAAGGATGAATAAAATAGCAATAATGTTTTTAGCTGACGATGATCGTGAACATAGACACAAAAAAAAAAAAAGACAAGAATGGGAAAACATTACAAATATAACAAAACCACGAATAGAACCATGTCTGATTAGAATCAGTTCAATATTTGGCAGCAGCAGGTATTAATAAAGCAAATGCATACTACAATGTAGGCTACAGTATGTCCGCTCATTTAGAATACTCAATGACGTAAAGCTAATCAGTCACAAGGTACAGCAGGTTACTACGTACCTGCTTGGTTGAGAAGGCTATCACTGGGCAGCTTGCGAAGTTCATTCACCATTCGTCCAGCTGTGGCCTGACAGTACAGCAGAACTCTGTCCATTGTTTCACTGCTCTCCAGCTACAACAAGAAGATTGGCAGCAATACTAAATAAATACACGTGCTAGACACAGGGTGAGTAACACTGCATTATACACCTTAACAAAGTATATCATGACTTAAGTTGCTTTTTCGGGCATCTGTACTTTACTCATTTTTCGGACATCTTTTTACTATTACTCCTTACATTTTAAAAACAGACTAGTTACGGTTATTGCGTTTAAAAGCAATTGTTGATTTAGTTTGCATAATTGAGCACCTTCCCAATATCATCAAAACCATTTTCAAACCTAAAGAGATTGGGCAAAATAGAAGAAAAAAAAAAAATACTATTCCTGGTAGGCCTATTGGTGCAAATTACGTAAAAGTCCTAACAAGACAAAACTGCCAAGAAAGGGTCTTTCAGTTCATTTTAGGGAAACCATGAGCTCCACAGTATGGCTACTGCAATTCATTCAGATTTTCCAGAATAGACTATTATAAACGAGAGACGGGAAAATAAGTGGTGAATCCGGTGACTATACTCCATCCACATATTTTGTAGCAATGATAGTCAACTCCATCTTCTGTATTTAGGTTCACATTGTCATCTTGGGCAATACACTTGAGAAATAATATGGTCTGATCCATCGCTGGAAATAGGATACAATGGGAAGCATCTGTGGTTAGTCTAATTGTTCTAAATAGTATGAAACATTTTAGATTTGTAATATTTCTATCAGATAGTATTTATTTTTGTATTTGGTGACATGTTAGGGTTTACATTGAAGTTTTGAAAAGAGTACCGGTATGTAAACATGGTAATCGGCCTGTAGGTATGCTACAGTTTGGTGGTGGATACAGTATGCCTGTGAAATTAAATCATGACATTTTAAAGATGTAGGGCCAACATTGAATGCAATTTGTGCCTAAATAATGAAAAATAATCCAGTTTAGCCCACTGGTGTTCTGGTCTGGTCTGATAAGAGTTTTGGGTCCTAGCAATTGTAAAAAACTATCAGGATATATAATAACATTATACTTTATCATTAAACCATTAATGTCCTATTGAGGTTCAGTTAGCGTTTGCCCTGAAACAGCCGGTACAAATGTCACTTACACAATTTATGCTTCTTAACTTTACTTGAGCACAGAAATCAAATCACTACTTTTACCAGTCTCTCTTTTAAACACAAGTGTCTCTACTTCTACTTAAGACATTACTTTGTGGCCTTTTGACGCCTCTGGTTTACAATACATAAACTTTATTGGATAATTGTTTTTTTATCATTACCTGCAAGGCCTGCATGCTCTCATAAGCAAACACAAAGCCTTTGTACATGCTGTAGCATAGGGTCTGTTGAAGTCTACACTCCTTCTGGGATGTGGATTTCTGTTAAGTGTAAAATAAAAGGCATTTGATGACACCATTGTCCTCTATGTAGACGCAAACAAGAGTTTAAAAACAAAGCTTAAAAAGAAAACTTGCGAGTAGGGCACATCTCCAGTAAACACTCATTTCCTAAGTCAGGTAATATAAGAGTACTGTAAAGTCAACACTATTACAGTAGTTTGTAATTACAAGTTTCAAGAAACATTTCAGAAAAATCATCATTGTACTAGCTAGGTGTGTGGTTCAATGTGCTCAATACATGATCAATAAGCATACCAACCTTCTGTAGTCTTTTCAGCATTTGTTCTTGGTGCTCCTCAAGAAAGGAAAACAAAGCCAGAAGTACATGCCCATTCAACACCTTGCTCTGTGCTCCCTCAACCGCCCAGATCACCAGACCACACGCTTCCAGCACAGCGTGACCTTCATGGTCGCCAAGGTCATTGAGAAGAGACCTCAAAGCCCGGGCACACTCTGTAAAGGCCTTGCCCCTCTCTCCTCCGGTTTGCACAGGACAGTGTATATTTACCGCCCATCTCCCGAGCACCAGAGCTGTACTGTGACGCTCACCCACGATGTTGGACACGTCAACCATGAGACTGGAAGCCACATCCCAGTGACTTGCCTTACAAAGCAGCTTAGCTGTAACCAGGACCACTTCAGAAAGCACAAACAAACTATGATCCTCAATAGACCCATCTGCTTCCATGCGTTGCCCGTCAGACCAACATGTGCGGAAGAGAACAAGTGTTCTGTGAAGAAGGAAAGATGCCTCATCCTGTTTCAATGTGCCACAGCCTCTCTCAAACTCAGCCAAGGCTTCCTCCGTGTAGATGGGTGCTTTGGAGCAAGAGGAAGGCACTGTGTTCTCCTTGTCCAACAAGAGGAGGAAACTCAGAGCTTGCATTTGCCAGAGGAGTTTATCCCTGGGATTTAGAGTGTCTCCATCTTTGGCAGCAGATAATCCATTCCAGAGGACTGCAAAACAGCTCCTCACGAGAGCACAGTAGTCATCACTCTATTGAGAAAATACTAAGTTACTATTAAGGAAGAACAGAAGATCTGACTATGTAATGGAAATTACACACACACGTACGCACCTGTTGTGACGGAGTGAGCCTGCTGTAAAGCAACCCTGCTAGATGACAACAAAGAATGTGACATCCTAATGAACTTAGCTTCTTTACAATATGGAAAATTATCTTTTCCATGTAGAGAGGAGTGGTCTGAGTAACAAGGTCCACAGACCCATCATAGCCACACAGAGCAACTTCCACCAGTTTAACCAGCTTCCCAGTATGGTTAACATCAGGTATTCCAACTCCAAGCTGATGGTTACAGGCCCTGATTATTCTGTCACACAATGTGCGACAATGAAGACCAGAAGAAACACTCGTCACATACTTCTGAAAAAAAGTATTAGTATTATTATTATTAAAAGCCATTTTAGATTGTATTTTTAAATTATAAAATCGCAACAACAAACATTAACACATTACACACAAACGTGGCTGGTAACTCTTGATATAATGACGTTAGTTTAAGTTAACTTTACAGTTACCAGGGACCACTGTCTCAATCCTGAATCAACCTACAGGTATAGCACGTCAGTACTGTTGTACAGTAGGCATACAGTATGGTAAAGTAGGAGCAATCAAACTCATTTTGAAGCAGATACGCCAACGACACTCACCTCTAGTTCGCTTAGCAAAAGATCGGCATCATTTGTGGACGTTGTCCGTTTAAGGTAGTCATCTACTTTGAGGCACTTCATTTTCATAGCTGAAAAGTACGTTGTTAGAACATCTTGATCGATCGGCATCAAAAACACACACTGGTTTGTCTACTACGGTACCGTATGGTACTGTTGAGGGGGGGGGCAGCCTCAACTGGACCGGTACCGTTTTAGATCGTTAGATCATGATCTTTTAAGATACCGTACCGTAACAACGAAATTTGCTTACCATTAATAAGTACCGTAGCATGAATTTCCTGTATTGGGCAGCTTATGCAAAGCAAATATAGCGAATTCGTTATCGTCCTAATGTTCCATTTTCAACGGACTAAGAACCTTTGCCTAGTTGCTCCAGAACACTAGTGGAAACGCCGCTTAGAGTTTTTAAAATATTTGCTAACCAATCCTATTGCACATCCGTGTATTTCCGGATATTTGGTTGTTTCTGGGTAATGTAGTGTTTTGGTGACAAACGTTATGGCGTGCAGTGTGTATAAATTATACATACATCATAATATATATACACACGTAGCCTATGTATGTACGTATGTATGTATGAAAGTATGTATTTATGTGTGTGTGTGTGTGTGTGTGTGTGAAAAACAAACACGTCCTTCCTCCATTTACAAATAATTTTTTTTTGTAGGGTAATCAGTGGTGCTTTTCTGCCACCAAGTGGATCTTTATGAGTAAATTCACATTGATCTTGTTCGGTCATAAAAATATCCTGTGTGTAGCAGCATGGACAGATATGTAAAAAATAATTTCTTATTGCATAATTGTTCTATCACTAGATGAAACACAATAATAGGCTTTAATAGATAATTTTTTTTTAGACAAGCAGTCTGTCAAAATGTAAAACATGTTGCAGTTTTACAATATGTAAACATTAACATATATACATTGTATATACTGTTTAAACACTATAAAGTAATACAGTATTTCATATAATGTCTTTATTTAATTTATAATTGATATATTTAGATAAATTACACATTGTAAAATACAGGTCATAAAAATGTATCATCACATTGTTAGCAACCAAATAAATTGTCTAAAGACAGAACATATATAAATGCCAGTGAGAGAGGAGTTATATTTTAACAGTGATCCGGCAGATATAGGAAGGAGGATGTGAACATCTGACTAGCCCTAAAACTCTTCAGTCATCTTGAAAGTGCAAGGGGTTCACAATAGTGGTGGTGGCATCTTTAAACAAGGGATTTTGGTCCTGAAACAAGAAGCACACAGTATAAATCACAATATAAAGGCATTTAATTCTATAATAAGATTACGGTTTGCATTTTGCAAACATGCACCATCATTTTGCTCACATCTTTCCAGACAGTCTGTTTTTGTGCATTCAAGAAGCTGCGGTATTCTCTGCGATAGTGTAATTCCAGCAGTAGTCGGCTGGCAATAATAAGTAATAGCCCAGTAAAGATTATGCCAGACACCGAGCTACCAATTATCACCATAGTCTTGTCAATAGAACCTGAGAGAGATGTAGAAAGGAGAAGGATTATTACAGAGCCAGAGAAGCATAACCTACAGTATAGGTGCTACATGGGAAATGTGTATGCTATGACCTTAAAGATGTAGTCAGGAATGCTGAATAAAGATGGTTAAACTTAATAGAACTCGATCAAAACAAAAACACAGCTCTCTTCCATTACATATAGGGTGCTCCCTCAGAAGCCCCACCCCACATCCAAAACACATTGCCAAGTCTGAGATATTGTTGTGTGATGTAGTCTACACAACTTTGTTTGTGTTCCCATTTATATGTAGAAATAACATCATCTTTTTTTCAGCGCGCACACACAGAATAGACAGCTAGTGGACTGTGAAGAGATATTATCTGATTTGGACACAAGGTGGACACAAGGACACAATCACCGACTCCACCTTTAAGGGCAACAATAGGACACAGACCCTGGGTCAATTTACCCTACTATTGCATGGGGACTATAGAAGGAAGTGCAAAGTGAAAAAGGAATAACACATAATTGTCATATCTCACGGGGCAAATCAGCGTAACGGACGTGGATCCTGCCATCAGAAAAGACTTTGGCATCATACATGTACTGCTTTGTGCTGCATTCTAGACCCTTGTGTTCTCTTGTTTTAAGCAAATCAGCATCACCACCACATGTCTCCTTGCAGCTATTTTCATCAGCAGCAGCAATACACTCCATACAGGGCCTGGTGAGTTTGAATAGGAATCCAAAATAGGAAAATAAATCACACATCATGCAGTATATGGGTTAACTGGCGGTTTCAGGCTTTAAGTTCCTCATTTTATTTCTCCTTCTTGCGGACTAAATTGATGTGAACTAAGTTGATGTGAACCTTTGTTGATGTGAATCTGTGATCATGTTCTACGATAAGACCTGATCTACAGTATTTGCTAACTAATAGCAAGAAAAAGTACACATTTTATGATATGTTCTTTTGTGGTGCTACATGTAACTGTATAATATGTGTTTTGATGAAAATGTAAAGGTCTTACTCACCTGAATAGATTGCAGGCATTTATCATTTCGCAGTTTGCGCCAGTAAAACCTGCAGAGCATTTACACATGTTGCAGATGCATTTCCCATGCCCACTGCACAAACTGTTGCCCTCTGTTTTGCAGTTGTTAGTTGACGCTTGGCATTCACAGGACACGCCTTCATAGTATTGGAAACAATTACATTTCCCACATTCGCATCTTCCATGTCCTGAAGGGGACAAATAACGATTACGATTTACGACGACACGACAGACGACACTTTCATATTTTGTTGTATAAACTCATGTCATATACGGTAGTAATAATAATATTGTAAATATTAATACACACTAAGTAAATGTGTGGTAAAGGATTTCACATGCATGTATGACTTACCAGCACATAATTCGTTGTTGTGTCTAGCACAGCTGTTCGGATCACAATCACAATAATCGCCCGTGTAGCTGCCCTGGCACCTACACATACCACACTCACAGCTCCCGCGCCCACTGCAGAGCGGAGAAGAGCTTTCCTTGCGACAGACGTCCATTGAGGACATGTTTCCTGTCTTCTCACAGTTACACCTCTGCCCCTGAAAGCCTGGGTAACAACTTGGGAGACACATCAGACACCTTATTGTTCTGGTGCAAGTCACATCGTCACGTCACATCGTAAGTAGACACTTGTCCGCTCAGATGGCTAACTGAGCTTTTTTTTGTTTTGTTACATTATTAGTGTTTTAATTCATTCCAATACCGTCAATGTATTTGCATTCTGCACTAATAATAAAGCACAACACCTACGAAATGGTTTGTTCTAGAATGACATTTACACAAGTATTTGAAGGTGACTGAAAGAATTGACATGCTGTTTTTGTGTGTGTTTGTTATTTTTACTTAGGGTGTATTTGACATTAACTTGAGTCATTAAACTGGTGATCTGGCCTGGCCTGATTTAGCCATTTTTACTACAAGTTGCTTCACTTTACACAACAGTCAGACATGAAAACCTTTTAAAACCTGACCAAAGTACTGGGAAGTTCAGTGGGTGCCTGTGTTTAGAATACATGTGGTTGTTTGTCTCATTGGTTGGAGGTTATTCAATCACGTGCCAAGAACTGTGTTTGAAAGTCACTGTCAACAGTGTTGTTCTTTTTGAAGGTGGTCCAATCACCTGCTTACAGTATGTGATTGACACCTTAAAAAAGAGACATGTATTAAATGTGATCGCATGTGATGTTCCACTGGTGTTTGGTAAACCACACTAATGTAGAGTTGAACAAATGTCAGACTCTACAAAATGAGGCATTGTGTTTAAAAGGTGAGGGTTTTAGGAATAAGATACAGTTAACATTTGCTAAGTACAGTAAATGGTTATGTTAAGACATACAGTAGATTTGGTCCTAAACATAAATTTCACCAAAGAGCAATCTCATCTCCTAAATTCCTTTAAAATCTAATGTACTCACATAATGTGTGGGTGCATATAGGGAGAATAGTGGAACTTGCCTGCATACGCCACAGCTTAGTTTGCCATGCTTGTTACAATGTCTCGACGACTCCTCTGTGTCTTTACAGTCACAGTCACACACAGTCTCAATAGTTATCTTCAGGCTCTCACTGATGCCCTTAACTTTAAGGGTAAACTCTGCCGGCTTCTCAAGACATGATGTGATGTTCAGTCTAACGGTGAAGTCAACCTGTTCGCAGGAGACACATAGAAGCTGCTTATTGTTCAGTGGACTGGACGTTTTGACTGAACCTTTTCACTAAACAACACGTTTCCTCGAAAACGTTTTCTCAAGAACGTGTAGGAAGTGTAGCGCATATTTGCCTGGATGTTTTATAAGTATTTGTGAGTATTTTTCATCATAACTATTTAGTACCAGTATCAAATGTTGCTTTCATTACTTCTTCCTAATGTATCCTGTCTTATTCTGATATGAAATGCATGAAATGTAAAATTGGAATATGTTGACACAAGCATATGGATATTATCTTTCAATTGGAAAAGTGTTAGTGTGCTATGCACTGACAGAGGTGATTCTACCATCATCTTGTGCATAACACAGCTGAAACACAGCAATCTACAGCAGTAAAACACAAACGATCGCTTTGTTGTTGCTAGCAATGTGAATGTTGTTCAATCCACATCCCCTCCTCCCAGGGAGTTATTATCAGGAGCCAAGAGGGGCATGGATCGATCCTGCACTCGCTCCCTCTGCACATGTTGCCTTGATAGTGTAGCAATCAAGGCTTCTTTAAAGCTGAGCTGGGAAGTTGCTCTGTGCTCACTCATGAAAACTCCCACAGGCTAAATCAGTTTATAGTGGATTATTTCTTAGTTGACTTGCTTTTGTTTTGGAATGTGTAGCATACTACTGTTGCCTCTGTGTGTGTCCGACCACAAGTGGATACAATAAACGTGGTTTTCCCTAACCGGGCCTTCTCTGCATTTGTGCCCAACACTCCCTCCTGAGTTATCGCTTAGTGTTTTGCCACAGTGGTTGTTCATTTCCTCGTTCACCTGTGGTAAATTTTCCTCATAAAAAATGCTTCTTCACCTGCTGCTTTATCTTGACGTTCATGCACTCTCCTCTCTTCTGCCAGGGTGCGTTGTTCTGGTCAGGTCCACAATGGGATTGGTAGGACACATCAAGATCTTGTGGAGTGCCTTGGTGCTCCAGGAATATAGTGGAGGAAAGGTTCTGAACATAACACACGCAGAAGATGTTGTGAGGAATTAGTTTGTGGCTTATTTTGACCTGCTTAAAAGCATACTCTGAACCTTCACAATAAACTGTAGCTCTTCAATATTTCCACAGCTCTGTGTGGTTCTCTGTCACTTGCTTCAGCTCTCATGAACTTTATACCATCACAGGCCCCTTGATATTATTTATGAACACGGCTGACCATTTTTAGTGGGCCTATACTTACATTGTACGCCTCAGAGATCAGCTGCACAACATTGCTGGAGTCATTCTTTAAAACTCCTACGACTGACTGCGGGATTAGCTTACTCAGGACCTGTAGACAAGTTTGGATGGAACATATTCAATACAGATTGATAAAGATGAATCACGAGGCCCTCTCTGTTGTAGTAAATCGTTTTACTGACTTTATATGATGAAACAATGTCTTCAGTGACAGCAAAAATGAGCTGGATGTTATTGGCTGACAGAACCCTGGAGAGATGTCCTACTGAAGGGTAATCCTAACACACAAACAAAAGATGCAGTAACTCATGGGAGACAAAGATAGGCAGCACCTTATCACAAACCAAATGCTTACATTCAGCACCTGGACTGTTTATTACACTTACATCATTTAGCGAATATTTAAAGGTAAGTATGAAGGAGCAGGTATAGGGCTTAGGCATATTATTCAAAGATCCTTGTTCAGGCATGTTGAGGGTCAAACCCATGACTCGTCTGCTTCGAGTAGACCACCCTATTCTCATAAATCTTCCCCGATACATAAATCACTCACAAATCTGGTTCCATCATAGAAGCCAGTTGAATTAAGGTGACATTTGCCATCATGAGGTTCAAAAATCCCGGCTAGCTTTCCATCTCCAGCTATGTGGAACGTGTCATCTGATGTATAGACCAGAATGCGAGTGACATTTTTCCAACCTATAATATCCTAGAAAAAAATAGAGAGAAACTGATGCAACAAAAACAAAGACAATTTCAAACAAATATATTAATCGAGAGAGAGAGATACCTCACAAGTGGCTGCCTGCATTATGGCATCAAAGCCTGCTTCAGGAGAATCCAGGTTGCCTGAAATACTCTGTCTGCTGACCTCCCTTTTGAAATCACTAGCATCTTCAGTAAGACTTAGGATGCTTTTGAAGCTGAAGGCAGGTTGGCAGTTAGTTAACCGGCCGGGGCACGGGTTCTTCCTCTTAGCCCTGACTTGACTTACAAATGGGAGTGCCACCTTGTCCACAAATGAACCAAAACCTAACAGATGAATACATACATACATGGAAAGATTGAGCAGAGCTCAGTGATATCTATTGGGCAGAAAGGGCAGCTCTTACCTATACGGATGTGCTTGGTGAAGGTTCTCAGAGTGTTGACGATGTCCTCACCAAGGTTCTTGATCATGTTCAGGTCATCCTTCATGGAATAGGACAGATCCATCAAGTAGTACAGGTCAATAGGATAGCCCTCAGCTCTTTTAAATGACACATTGAATTCGAGAGGTTCTCCTACAAAAAGCCAATGAAAAGGCAGAACAATGTACAAGGTACATTCTCAAAAGTCAAGGTCAAGAAATGTAACTGAAAGGGTACAACTGCTTGCTATACTGTATATTATGATACACTTTAGAAAAATATGTACAGTTTTAATAGTTTAGGGAGCACTGTATCCTTGCGTGCCATAAACGCAGTCATATAGTGCTGTACCAAACGATTATTTTTTTGTCGATTAATCTATCGATTATTTTTTCGATTAATCGATTATCACTTCGA
>JAODUK010024316.1:0-48883 GCA_027564635.1 Typhlichthys eigenmanni
GATGAAATGTCTCAGGTGATCGATTAGTCTGGGGAACAAACAGTGGACCTCACTTAGTCTTACTAGAAATCTTCTGTCATATGAAGATAATTCATTAGTAGATTTAAGGGCTTATCTTTAATAATAACTCTTAATTAATATAGGTCATAAGGTCCAGCCAGCCATTCGAATCCACCACCTGCCACATAACGAAAGTATCGCTAAAAGTTATTAAAACAGGAGAATGCTACCGTACGCGTTCAGCACAGAAAGAGGGGGAAAGACCACAAGTTTCAAATAATAATTCGACACTTGAAATGTTCTCCTGTTTTTCCTGGTCAGACTTATCAAGACACACTGATCTGTAAAAAGCATTTAGAACAGTCAGTGAAAACCAGATTCAAAAGCGATTTGAGCCGATTTGTGTTTTACACAAGGTAAAGTGTCACACCTACCTACACCGTTCACAGACTATTTTGGGGGACATGTTTCTCAGCCCATAACGGGCTTTGGTAAACAGCTCTTTAAAGCCCCATCTACAACATTTCTTCATTGCTTCCTGACTTTTCTTGATAGGCTATCGACATCACTTCCGGAATACAATCGTTTCTTTCAAAATAAAGTTATTTATTTTTATCTAACCACCATCTTTCTCGGTCTTTCCAGTTCTTTCTGTGTGGGATTTGGAAGATGATCGCGTACGGTAGCATTTGAGACTTTTATTGTAAAAACTCATTTTTGACCGGACACCGTTAGGATTTGGGTTTACACCTACATTGACAGTTCTTTCTTCAGAAGGTCCTAATTTCTACATTGACAGGGTGCCGAGGCGAGTTTTGGGTCCATATCCAGTTAACACACGTTCTAATATGGATTTTCGTATTCACTACTAAACGAGTCGTGTCGTAAACAGTTTACTAGCATGTTGTCGAATTAGACGACAGCAGTACAGTCAGCAGTTAACTCATGCAAAGGGTTTACAGTCCTGTATGTACTGTTATACAGCTAATGTTTTCTGGCGTTAGCTGGGTTAAATCTGCTATTACTGTTTTCGAAACAGGTACGTATAACTTCTATTTGACAATATATTTGTTAACTCACTGTAAATAAAACCTTAAGCTAAGGAGACAAACTACTAGGGTGATTAAAAAGTGAAATGTATCATCTTTGCTCTGTGCGGTATAGTAACGTGGAGAAAAACGTGTTATTGTATGGTTATAGCTACGGGTATGTACACAAAAACTACACTCCTACTAATACAGTACCGTACATCATCTACCGTGGTTAACTGTATTGTAGCCTATGTCGAGGAACTAGCTAACCTAAATATTCACAGTATGTACTGTACTATATCAGCTAATCAAAGACATACCGTACTGGCTATAATGCCTGGTGGAATAAGATATAATATATTGTCCACAGTAACCGATGTAATATTTAAGATGTATTTAGCAAATTAGCATTGGTCAATGTTATGTTATCTGACATTGAGATCATTGAAGAGTGCAACCCCAATATTAGTTATATTTATATTGGCAACAAATGTGTCTTTCATTTTTTCCAGGAAATTGAAATTGTGTTGCAGGTGTGGTTTGTTAAGGGAAGATCTGCAATGCTGTGTTGGGGAAATGCCTCTTTTGGACAACTGGGTTTGGGAGGAATTGATGAAGAGATAGTGGTAGAGCCTCGGAAATGTGATTTCTTTCACGGGAAAAAGGTGTGTAATGTGGGGTGTGGCCGAAGACACACAGCGTTCCTGCTTCAGGATGGGACAGTATATACTTGTGGCTGTAATGATCTAGGACAGTTGGGCCATGAGAAGTCTCGAAAAAAGCCTGGTGGGTTAAATATGTAATTTCTCTATGGCATGTACACAATATGAAAGTGAGCCCATCCATTAACATTTGTACATTGTGTCTTTTGATTAGAACAAGTTGTGGCACTAGATGCACAGATCATAGTTGCCATGTCCTGTGGAGAGGCGCACACACTTGCACTGAATGACAAAGGACAGGTTTTCTCATGGGGTCTGGCCTCTGATGGACAGTTGGGCCTAAATAACTTTGATGAATGTGTTCGTGTGCCTAGGTAACAAATTGTTGAATGTTAACAAAAACATTTATCGCATGAAATATACTGTCATACAAATTTACAATGATAATTTACTAATAATATAGTTTAGCATGTTTTAATCTGTAAATGTGTATTTGGCTAGCCAAATTACAATGTGTTAATGAGAAATAAATTGCCTAAGAAAAAAAAAACAATGGGCTAACTTTCTTTATGATCTGTTTTGTCATTATGAAAACCACAGGAACATAAAAATTTTGTCAAATGTACAAATTGCTCAGGTAGCCTGTGGATATTGGCACTCCCTTGCTCTGTCAAGAGGTGAGAGTAGTATTATAATATATTAATTTGTATGATCCTTTACTTCAATGTGTGTTTTATTTCTTATTGTTAATTAACTATACATATTATTTTGTCCAGCGGGCCAGGTCTTTTGCTGGGGTCAGAATCGGTATGGACAGCTGGGCCTAGGAATAGCCGGGCAGAGCATTTCCACACCCCAAGTCATGCAGTCATTGCAAGGCATTCCTTTCGCCCATCTATCTGCCGGGGGAGCTCATAGCTTTGCTCTCACACTCTCAGGGGCAGTGTTTGGTTGGGGGAGGAACAAGTTTGGACAGCTAGGCCTCAATGACAATAATGGTGACACCTTCGCCCACCTTATCCATTTGTTAACGTGACAGAGGATAAACAGATAGCTCTTCAAGATCATACTAATTTTCTACAGTCATTTTTTAGATCGACATTTCCCCAGCCTGCTGAAGTCACTTAGGTCCCAGAGGGTTATTTACATCTCCTGTGGAGAGGACCACACAGCAGCACTGACCAAGTTAAGATACACAATCTGTTTGGCTGTTAAAATAAGAGGTGTGATGTGTGACATGGTAATCCCTTTGGTTTGATTTGCACCATTCATCTTTCCACCATCTTATATTTTATGGTGGCTACTTTAGCTAAATGTTAATATATGTCTTATACTACTGTACCTAATACCTTCCTTCCTTCCTTCCTACCTACATACTTCTCTGCTGGATGTTAATGGGAACTGAGGCAATAGTACTGTTACCTTGTTTACATTTACAGCATCAGCAACAGACAGACACTTTTATCCGAAGTGACTTACAATGAGTAACTTTGTAAATACACCAAAAATTGTAAGGAAAACAACTCTCTGCTAGAGTATTGACAGGGGCATGTCATTGGGTCAGTCATACATACATTGACTGTATTATTCGATCCTCAAAATAATTGCCAACATTTAAATTAATATTAAGTTCTTATACAAGTCATTATGTTACCCATACATTATATAGATCATAGTATTGTCTTGTACTAACTGCTAGATGGCTGGTTTTCTGACCAAGCCTATCAATTTCTATATTCCCATATTCCCATTCTACATTTTTTTAGTAAATGCTCATAACAATATTATTTGAGAGCATTTGGTCTTGTGGTGCCTAATGTCCATAGAGATAGAATAATTTGTGTTTTCCGTGATTTTGCAGGAAGGAGGTGTTTTTACATTTGGTGCAGGAGGTTACGGCCAGCTTGGACATAATTCTACAAACCATGAGATCAATCCCAGAAAAGTGTTTGAGCTCATGGGAAATGTAGTCACACAGATTGCATGTGGAAGGTACATTTCACAATGTATACATTTTTAGAGTTTTGATGTGAATTTATCTTTGTTTTCTTTGTGTTGTAACTTTGAAGAATTACAGGAGGAATTTCCCATGTAAAATAATGGATACAGTTTAGGAATAAGTATATTTTAAATGAAATCGTTGTCATAAAATCTCAACTTTGTACTCTGACTCTGTTTTCCCCTTTAAAGGCAACATACTTTGGCTTTTGTCCCCACTTCTGCAAAGATTGACTCATTTGGGCTTGGGGGAAATGGCCAGCTAGGTACACGCTCAACATGCAATAGAAAAAGCCCAGCACCTGTCAAAGGACCCTGGGTAGAATCCACTTGTGCAGTGCCAGAAAATACAGGTGAGGAACATGGCTACTATAAGCTTTTATGTTTATGAGTTATGATATCCCAGGTAGCACAAGGAGGCTATGAAGCAGACTATGCCCAGGAGTTTTTAGTTCTATAACAGCATGGATTGTGCATCACTTTCACATTCAAAGTTCTGTGTGACTGAGGAAAGACGAGGCTTTGACACATATGCTGAAACAACCATCTGTGGATTTGTAACTACATTTTAAATTCCATAATACAGACGGATTTATGTATTTTTTAAAGGATGCCTTCACATAGATGGCACTAAAGTATGTGTTTAGTTGTCACCCTGACAATGAGTCTGTTTTGTTTAAATAGATACAGCGCTGGACTTCTGTATTAAGACAATATATGCCGGAGGAGATCAGAGCTTTGCACATTATTATACTCCCAATGTAGGTTTACAAAGCATTTCTATCCACGTAGTTTCATTATACAGTATTTTCCTAGTGTCTTGAATATTAATATAAACTTGAGCTGTTAGCAACATTATTTTCTGGTTTATTTTATAATCATTTCCAAATGTATGCTCATGAAATTAATAGTTATATAGTTTGACTTGTATAATAATAATAATAATAATTATTATTATTATTATTATTATTATTATTATTATTATTGTTGTTGTTGTTGTTTATATTAATTGATATAATAGTTATTTTGTAATTGCATACCAGTGGAAATCATGTGAATATTTAGGTTTTTGGCCTTCAGCTGAAAAAAGGTAAGAACTCATGGCAGTACTCTTATGTTAAACTGTATTTGATCTTGTACCTCAGAATAACCACGTGCCAAATGACGTCAGTATAAAGGACACTAATAAGAAAATATGCACCTTGACCCCTGACGTCATTGACAGATGGCTGAGCCACTCTCAAGGAAGACCTCCAACAGAGATCTACAAGTAAAACCCTCTCCCAACAATTAAATGACTAGAATACATTTCAATATTTGATTTGTACATATGTGTGGTATGTCATTAATACTGTTTTTCTAGATGGCAGTATTTGAGTCAATAATTATTTGTTTTATATATCCTCAGTGAGATTGATCTGGTGTTTTCCTCTGCAAGTTGTCTGAATGCTTCCTTCCTGGCTTTGAGGTAATTACAGTTCATTTTGTATGTATTTCACTTTCAGCTGTGATGTTAATATATGTGAAAATCCTTTTGTATCTGGAGTTTAATGCTTATAATGTCTTGAAATGAGTATACACATCTTCTGTTTTTACTGAAATGCTGAAAGATTGCCTGTTTTTTGTTGTTTTGTTTAGTTCTTTTTTTGATTTTTATCTATAATGCGATCGAAACAATTTGGTTATTAAATGTGTGCCACACAGTCATCCAGATCACTACAACACCAGTAGCAAATGCTCCGGGGTGGATATAAACATGGCTCGCCTCCTATTTCATAAAGTGATTCAGCCAGATCACACAGAAATAGTACAGCTTGTGAGTACTCCATAAGTGTTCCATAAACACAAAATATTTCACCCTCCCAAAATGTTTGTTTATTGTAATTCTTATTTTTTCTATCTGTCAGATTGCTGCCAGTCTAGAGAAGAACCTTATTCCCAGATTGAGCAACTGTCCTCCAGACATTGAAGCTCTGAGACTCTACCTCACTCTGCCTGAATGCCCTCTGTTCAGCGACTCAAAAACATATGTGACTCTCGCTATCCCCTTTGCTAAATCAGTCATCGGTTTAAAAGAAGCTCCACTCAAGGTGTTGGGTAGGTGGACCATCAATATTATGTAGGGGCCACACACATTATTTGGAGGGCCCCTGGGCCAATAACGACTTTGAGACTCCTGATTGAGTTGTATTTGTTCCAGGTAACTGGTGGTCCTCATTTGATGCCCCTGTCTTCCAGAGACTAGTGGAGTTGTACAAGGATGTGGTTGTGTATCTTCTCAGGATGCACAAGGTGGGCATCCCTCACACGGAGCAGAGGATTTTCACCTGCTTCCTGGACACGTCACTCCGGCTGTTGGAGGTCCTCCACACGGTGAGGGAGGTTCAAGTGGCTAATGCTCGGGTGACTGGCCCGGCTATGAAAACCAAGAAGGGAGGAGCCTGGGTTACAACACACACTGAGGGAGTGTGATGTCATCCTGACTCCACTACTGTGTATCTTTTTTTATTGCGATATCGCACGCTTTACGCAATTAATTGCAATTAATAAATTGCATATTTTTACATATTCAAAATGTAACATAAATGTGTTATATATTTTTATAACAAGATATGCCAGCTTTATGAATTTGTATTTATTTAAAAATAAAATAAACATTTACACAAAGCTGACATATCTTGTTATAAAAATCACTTAGACAGAAAACATGTCGGTTACATTTTGAACCGTCAAAAATATTCAATTTATTAATTGCAATTAATTACGTAAAGCGTGTGATTAATTGCAATAAAATTCTGACAGCCCTAGAATATGAACGCTTAAAATATGCGTGTCATCTTCTGGGTTGATTGGTAATGGCTGCTTCTGATTGCTTAGGTGAGTGAGAGGGCAGGACACATCATACAGTATGATAAATTCTACATCCACGAGTTGGATGAGCTGATAGACATCAGAAATGACTACGTCACATGGGTCCAGCAACAGATGTTCCCTTTGGTGAGTCCACATGAACACGGTACTTGACAAGTGTCAGTTGGTTCAAGTCCGTACACGACTACATGTGTCAAAATGTTCACGGATGGTTTACAGGGGCACAGTGGGCCAGTCACCTTGTGCAGGTATGCCTTTGTGTTTGATGCCCAGGCAAAGACCACTCTGCTCCAAACTGATGCTGTCATGCAAATGCAGGTAATGTATATATATATATATATATATATATATATGGCTTCTGTTCTGCTGATCCATAAAGAGCTCTTGAATAAATAATACACAATATCTCATCTCAATGAAATGCCAGATGGCTGTGGACCAGGCACAGAGGGAGAACTTCAGCTCTATGTTCCTTCCTGTGGTGGAGTCAGCTCCTCTGGCTCACCCCTGTCTCATCCTCGTCGTCCGAAGAGAAAACATAGTAGGAGACACCATGGAGGTTCTCAGAAAGTCTGCAAACGTTGACTACAAGAAACCACTCAAAGTAACTTAACCTTTTTCTGCGGCAGTGGGGAAGGGAGTCATATAATGTGTAATATGCATATATAATATAATGTACTAGCTCTATGGTGTTATTGTTCACATTACGCAGATTATTACTGTTAATGCGTTGTTCGTGGCAGGTGATATTTGTAGGAGAGGAGGCAGTTGATGCAGGTGGTGTGAGGAAAGAGTTCTTCCTTCTGATAATGAGAGAACTGCTGGATCCAAAGTACGGCATGTTTCGCTACTACGAGGAATCCCGACTCATCTGGTTTTCAAACAAGGTACGACTAGTATATTGTTGATTTGTGACACTGGTCAGCTTTGTGTTCTGTGACTGATGAGACCTGTCCCATCCAGACCTTTGAGGACAATGACTTGTTCAACCTCATTGGGGTTATCTGTGGCCTGGCCATCTACAACCTCACCATAGTGGAGCTGCATTTCCCAGTGGCCCTGTACAAGAAGCTTCTGAAAAGGAACCCAACCATTGATGACCTGAAGGAGCTCATGCCTGATGTTGGAAGGTCAGATCAAGGATCAGTCAACAGAGGTGTCTTCTTGGCATACAGTATGTGCTCTACGTTACCTTGGTATTGCCAATGTGGTGATAGCCTGGTTAAAACCATCTTCCTCCGCCTCTACTGTTCTGGAAGCATCTGGGAACTCTGAATTGAAAGCGTTTCAATATGTAAACATGTCAGCATTAACCTCTGTTCAGTGGCTTTGATAGAGATTTTACATGCTATCCAGATGTGACATAGAATGTATCCTAAAACCAGTGTTTTTCCTTCCTAAAAACTAGGAGTCTACAGCAGCTGCTGGACTACACAGAAGACGACATTGAGGAAACATTCTGTTTAAACTTCACAGTAGGTAGATTGTAGACTAGATACAGTAGACGTGGTTTTGTGTGCAACACAATACATAATGAATAGTGCTGTGATGTCTCATACTGTATAATATGTGGAATTTCTTAGGTTACAGAAGAATATTTTGGTGCAACTGACGTTTTAGAACTTGTCCCTAATGGTGAGGATGTCAATGTTAATAAATCAAACAGGTAATTTGTCTTCGGCTATCATTTATTTGTTATTTATACTTTTGATTTAATTCACAGATTAATTATTAACTAGTTTTCTAATGAAATAATTGTAATTGTCTTTTCTTCTTTGTTTTTTAATTCTATGTAAGATAATTAAAATAAGATGTTTGCCTTTTTCCAGGCAGGAATTTGTCAATGCGTATGTTGATTACATTTTCAACCGGTCAGTCGCTCCCCTTTTTGAGTCCTTCTATTCTGGTTTCCACAAAGTTTGTGGTGGAAAGGTTCTGGAGCTGTTCCAGCCAAATGAACTGCAAGCCATGGTGATTGGAAACACCAACTATGACTGGAAAGAGCTTGAAAAGGTATTTGTCAAACACTTTATTCTTTTATTTTTATTTTTAAATACTCCAATATAAATGTTTGACCTAATCTCAATTTTAAAACTATGCACATTTTGGTGTGTACTGTTTTATTATTTTTTATTCCTGTCTTCACTTAATAATTTTCGAGTTTTATTATACTTTTGAAACAGTGTTCTGAGAGTTAAGTTACTACCCATAATATATATTTTGCAATTGTGTGATGTAACCACCTAAAAGATACAAATGTTTTGGAGATGCCGATTACTATAGTGACAAAGTAATAGGAACCTAAAAATGCATACATAATATTATCAATATCTGTTAAGTCCCACACAATCATAAATAGGCCTGTTCAGTGTGTAATGTGCTTAATTTTATTTAATCAGACTACTGAATACAAAGGAGAGTACTGGGCCGATCATCCAACCATCAAATTATTTTGGGAAGTCTTTCATGAACTTCCTTTGGAAAAGAAGAAACTCTTTCTCTGTAAGTCATGCTCTTATGTTGTTTGGGTTGGCGATATAAAACTTGGCTGAACACCTGCAGCTTATTACATTTACAGGCCCAGACATGGCACCTTTTGTTGTACAGCTGCCACAGTAACGCCATGCATTTTGTCTTCAGTGTTTCTCACAGGAAGTGACCGTATACCCATCCTGGGCATGAAGAACCTGAAGCTGGTGATCCAGCCTACTGGTGGAGGAGAGCACTACCTGCCTGTTGCACATACCTGCTTTAACTTACTGGATCTGCCCAAGTACACATGTCGAGAGACCCTACAAGACAAGCTCCTGAAGGCTATAGATCATAATCAAGGTTTCAATCTTGCGTAGGAATGCAGCGTAAATGGCTGGAATTCCTTGTCTACTACACTGCGCTGTTCATGGTAATCACATGACCAGACTTCTAGCTGTGGTGACTCATGCGCAATGACTGGAATCCTTTCGTATTAAACAGAACACTTTGTGGTGGGGGCAATTTCACTACAAATTCTTAAGAGGGGTGGTTTATAGTTGAATTAAATATTTCAGCTTTTTTTTTCTTTCCTTAATGCCATCAGAGAATTGGCTTAATTAAAAAGGAAAAATTGTTTGATATCTTTTTGTGTAGATATGCTTTTATTCAAATGTGGGTAATGTTATGAAGCCGAAGTACTGATCAGCGGGCACTTTGACTCTTTAAGTCAGTACAGTACACCAATACTCTTCATGTGTGACAGTTGTTGATGAGCACAGATGTAGGCTATGCTTTAGAAGTGGAGTGGTTGTGGCTGTAAGCCTTAAAAACGAGCAAGAAATAAATAAAATAATACAGCCATTGATGTGTGGACAGTTTGTAAATCTTAGGAAATTAGTCAGACATATTAGAATATCTTAGAACCTTCTGATATAGTTATATGCTTAGAACAGAATACTGATCTACAATTGAAACCCAGCAGCATTAATAATTAACAATACTTTACAAGGCATGTGATTGATATTTCTTGATTTTTAGGATGTAAAACGAAGTAAATAACACGAAAAGCACTAGTTTAACTTGCTATGGAAATTGAAGAATGGGAGGTAAATGGAAATGTCATAGGCTATTTGTGAGTGATTCTCCCTGAACAACCCTGAAGAACCCACTGTAGCAAATTTACATTTACTTTAAATTGGCTGTAGTACATATTCCTGGCAGAATGAAGAAAAAATAATTTTTAATTTCCCAACTCCCAGACTCTAAACTGTATGATTGCTAAGAAAATGTGTGAGAACATACAAATAGTGCAAGACATACAACAATCTAAAATTCCAACAACATGGCTTTTGTCCAATTGACCCCCTCCTGCAAATTTGACAAATTTCAACAATTTTCCAAGTAAGTATTTGACCTGTGGTATTTTTTTTTTCATTTATTATAAACATGTTAAGTGACAGACATTTGTAATAACTTAGAATTAAAAGTTCTTACACACTGTGACCCACATTGGGCTCCCTGTGGGTTTGCCCAGGGGGGCCCGCAGAAATTTACCCTTTGAGGCCCCTATGTGGTCTTACTGTGGGAAAGCCCATCTGTGGTCTTGCCCACTGTAAACCCTCATTATGCCCCCTCTGAATTAGCCCATGAGGCCTGTGTTGACAGTAGCATAGATTGCATAATACTTTTTTGGTTGTTACATTACCAGACACAAACTATAAATTAAAAATATATATTTTTTTTACAAATGTTTTTAGAAAATCATCTGAATAATGTTTAATTTTATTAGTGAAATGAAAGAAAAAAACTTTGTTTTTACAAATTAATGTAATATTTGTACAGTAGAAGATGTCCTTAACTTTACTCTCAATATACATTTAATATTTTTTCTTTTAAACATTTTAAACATGGTTATTTATTTATTTATTTATTATCGGTAGTATAATACCATAGAACTATATAATATACTACTGTGTTTTTGACATATGTATAAATAGCCAATGATCTCCATGTTTGTCCAAAAGTTTTGCTTCAGGTGTCTATTTCTCAAAGAATGGGTAGTAGCCTTATGGAGGACCAGGACTGCCATAATGAAAAATAAATAAATTTATAAAGGTATTAATAAATAAAGTATAAATAATTAAATAAATATAATAATAATAGAAAGAAATATTACATTTTTGTAATAAAAAAGGCGTTTTCTGTATTTTGATACACCTCTAATGGAAACCAATAGAAACCATTTAATCCTAATGGAATGTGTCCCAAAACACACTACGTGTTGGAAACAATTTGTGTTGGTCGGCTGATGGTTTGTAATGGTATTTGTAATGGTCTGTACTGGTATCTGTAATGGAAACCATTAGATATTCTGTAATGGTGTAATGGCTATTGTTTTTTTCAGCAGGGTCACCGGCACAAATAAAGGTTGTGATGACAGATTTCATTATGAAGTTAAAAGAGAACTTTGCTGGTCGAGTCGGTGGACTTGCTCTGCCCACAGAGGTGATGGCCTTTGCCAGAAATCCGTTTGCTGTTGCAACAGCTGTTACTACCGGCACCATAACACAAGTTGAAACGCCCTACCGGCAGAGCATGAACGCATTCATTCATTATAGATTTAGGTGTACATTTCATTAGACAGGACACTTTCTGTATACTGTTTATTTTTTATATTTACGTTTTTGATTTACAAAGTAAATTATGCCTTCCATTGTTTATGTTGGCCGAGGTTGTACATTTACCATATTATAACAAAATGCGTCATTTATTTTAGGGAAGCGAGGAGCCAGAGTAAATGGGCATTTCCGCCCTTACACCTACATCTGTTCCTCCACAGGCCAGTACCTCATCTGCCCCTCCTGCCTACATGACCACCCCGGTCACACGTAGGGAACGATCTAGAGCAGTAATCCATTCTAGATCCCATAATAGTCGTTCGCCATTTGGATTGGCAACAACTTCCCAGGCCTGTCTTGAGTGCAACCTTGATTGCAAATCTAATGAACTCATTAATCCTAATATTCGTATTAACTATTCATATTTTGCTCATGCTGCAGATGGGTGGACATAATGCTGCAACTGCCTGCACACTGTAGAGGCCTGCAACCCAGAGATCAACACTAATGGTTGGTGCAGAGCTTTCTTGTGTATGTTTGGATTAGAAAAGTAATTGCTTTATTGCAGTGAAAGTATTGTGTGCCATTAGATTGACATAAGGTTTGATGTGTGCTATTCATGATTCAGTATTCTAAAGTGTGTCTATGTTGACCCTTTAATATTTAAGTGCTTGTTACATAATTGTCTATTGTAGTTTAAAAAGGTTTGTTCTAAACATTTAGTAGTTATACACACTAGCGTTGCCATTTGCTAAACTACACTGGGAATTACACTTATTTCAAGATTATACGCTTATATCATCTTTTTGTAAATTGTTGGAAAGTCAATGTTCTAATCATCACTTTAGTAATTGGCCAAACTTCTTAATTATAGTTTCTTTGAAGTAGGTTAGGTGTCACATATTTCCTGGAGGGAGTGATGTGCATTATTGGATTTATCATCCGGGAGCCGAGAAAAAATGACATTTGAGGTGACTGGCTCTTAGTTAGCATTAACTGCAACTGTGAGATTATAAAAATGTTACTTTATGTTTGATTTATGAACACTACCATCAACAGATGTTTTTCGTTTTACAGGCAGCTCACCGTTCTTCTATTCCCTTGTGTTTTTTATTGCTTTCATGGGTCACACCATGAAATGGTGTGAAAGGAGGGAATATGTGAGATTATAAAATGTTACTTTATTTGTTATGCTTTAATTATGTTTTTATTTTCATTTTAGGATTTATGTACGTGTACAAACCACACCCCACTTTTATATCTACGTTACCAACTACTCACTTCCTGGCCTATAGAGGGCGATATATAAAATTATATCAGACATATGGTGTTAACGGAAGCCGGAGGTGGTAAGATATATAAGAGGTAGCGGGAGTGGCTAACGGGAGTTGATTTTAATTTCTCACAGGGCATTATGTGAATGTGGATGCGTTTCAGACCACGGCAGTGGCAAATTGTATATTTGGGTTGTTCATTGCTTTTTAATACGTTTATATAACTCTTGAGTCAGATTCCTCCTTTATTCTTTCTGACTGAATTAGTAATACGTAACACAACATAAATAGGTTATTGATAGTTTCTTGTCAGGGGGAGCTTACATTAGCGGTGCGCACATTAGCTGAGAACTATGTTAGCTAATCATATTGTTACAGGAACGTAAAGGTACCAAGCTTCACTTTAAATTAGCACCCGCACAGCTTATATTAGTGTACTTACTAGGAATGTACATGTAATTAGTTACTAAGAAATAATGTAAGTGTACAGGAAGTTTCAGGAAATTAGAGGGCACTAAGCTGTCCTTCATTTTATCGAACGTTAATTTCATAACATTGTGTGATGTTACCCACTGCAGGTTCTAAACTGGCAGGGTGCGCATTTATCTTTAAAAGTATCTCAAGTATATACAAATGATGCTGTATGCTAAGTACTCATTGTGTGAAGATGACCCCAAGGTAAGGCTGATGACCAGAGGAAGCAGCAATCTGAGAGACAACACTGCTGCACATTCCACACCGTCCATGTGAGCAGATGAGAAATGTCCAAAACATGTACATAACATTTACGAATATTAATTAACTTGGAAATAAAAGTAAAAGTACAATGAATAAGAATTGGTAGTTGTGTACTTGTTTGTACATTACCCATAAATACCCACTACTAGTACTTGTATCATACCTGTAAATAAACTGGTAGTCGTATACTTTTTTGTACATTACCCATAAATACCCACTAGTGCTTGTATCATGCCTGTAAGTAAACTGGAATTAAATGTAAAAGTACAATGCATAGAAACTGTGAGTCATGTACCTGTTTGTAAATTACCAACTATCATACCTGTAAGTAACCTATACTTAAGTTTAGAAGTACAATGATTTTGACATTGTAATTTTAGGTATGCTATTTGTAAAATGTTGGTAAAATACAGAGTAATTACCCCACAAAATTGGAATCATACCCTTTACTTACACTTTTTGTTACACCGTACTTAGTAAGTACGGTGTAACAACTGGTGTAAGTACTGGGTAAGTACTACTTACCCAGTACTTACCCTGTACTTACCGGGTGGTAATTTAAAGTGTTACCCACAACTGATTATAATTATCCTTAAAATTATCTTTTTAGATAAGCTATCTGCAACCAGAATACAATGACAATACAGCCACCCACTTAATGATAGTTTGTATTTTAATAATAGGAAACTGTACAGTGGTATGTACACGCATTTTAAAGGAAGAGGCAACAATTAGTGGCCATGTGCTTTACTTCAGTGTGGCAGTTCATGATGAACCAACTGATAATGAGACCCACAGGAAGGACAGCGTTGGGCATTTCCCTCGTGAAGCCAGAACCACACAATTGCAGTGTTATCCTCTTCACCTAGAAGACATTATGGTAAACGTGGTTGCTATTGTATCATAATTCCAGATCGCTGGTAATCATCAAAGCTACTTACACAAACAGCCCACCATTCTCTTAGTACCAATACAGGGAACAATGTGTGGGTCCTCCTTGGTTCCAGCATATGATTTGGGTTTAAGCATACTGTAGGGGTCCTGTACAATGAATGTTAAAGTATGTGTTATATCTGTATTTTTTTTTAAAAGTCGTATCATTATTTTGGGGGTCCTACCTGGCCCTTCTTGAGGGCCTGCAGGGCACGACGCTCCAAACCAGTGGCCTGTTCTTCATCAGTTGGTATTCCTGCAGTTATATGCAGCAATTTATCTTTCACACATCACTATAATGTAAATATCAGATACATTATCAAATATATATTATATAAAAATAGCATTTTCAATACATCTCTTAATTGTCACATTTACAACGATCTCACTAAATGTGTATTGTTGTAGTAGGCCTACGTGCATGTCTACACAGCAAGAGCCATGCCGCCCTCTAAAGGCGGGTCCATAAGACGCCGCCGCATTTCTATGAATAAAACCGAAAATGACCTTGATTAGCCTACGTGTTTTCACACTAGTTTTGCTTAACATTGCCATTATACTATAATAACATTAACTGTCGCATTCGTATTTTAATACATATTTTGCGTGAATGAAAAAAGTAACCTAAGCTGTATCGCTATTAAACGTCAAGTGAGATCCACTCGCTCATAAACACAACTCTGACAAATACGTAGTCTACTGTAGGGTGTCTTAAGCCACATTTTCCATATGGTAGCCTACGCGGTTTTGACCTGTCTATTGTACATTCGAAGACGTTTTAACGTGTAGGCTGTCAGCATATGTCTCACCTTTCAGAGTGGCCATAGCACGCTGCAGAGATCTAGGCGCAACATTGTGTCTTCTTGACAACTGAAATGTACAAGCCCGAAGTAAAAGTCGTCCTGCCATATTGGATTCACTTTCAGATACAGCAGCCTATGGTATGACCTGAAAATAAGTCTGCTCTGATATGACCCCGACTGAGATCTGAGTGGCATGTGATTCACCAGTCACTGGAGAAAATGAACGGCCCTGGCCAATGACATTCAATAGTGGCGGAGCAGGTGCACGCATGCGCACAGCACAATTGGCGCCTGCCTCAAAAGTAGGCTATAATAAATAATCTTATCCACGATTTTCTTTTAATGTATCAGGAAAACAATCCACACACAAAAAAATCTCAAACAAAATTTACATAGGAAGCGTAAATGAATTACATGATAAAAGTAGTAGGCCTAGCCTACTACTAGGGAATGATTGCACAAAAAGTAAATATGTGAACACTTGTGGGATCAGACCAATCTCATCCCACAAGTGTTCACTAATTTCCTTACTTTTGTGCCAGAGTGACCACAACCACAATGGCTGATTGCTATGCTGGTTTAAGAATGGGATGCCATCCCACAGCAGTGTGTGACCAGGCTGTTAGCATGAGGAGCAGGTGCCAGGCTGTTGTTGCTGTGTATGGTTCTTCCACACGCTACTGATGCTCCTGTTTGTTAAATTAATAAATTGTAAAATTGCCAAATATGTCTTGTTCCTTCATACTTCAATCATCCAGTCCACCTGTTTGGCATTGTCAGAGATTTTGGCAAATCTTTACTGGGCGCAACCCACATACTCATCTCACAAATGCATGTTCCTTACAAATGTGGCACCATTTAAAAAGGGAATAATCGATTTGTCCAATTGTATAACATGTGTTACAACAAATAAATAATCTGCCAAACACACATTTACTTTTTTGTGTTGTTTCCTTCAAGTGGTAATTTGCCTTTATTGTGATGTTTTTACTCAATGCTTTTTTTAAACTAATAACATTTGGCTGAAATGGCTGAGATTGAGAAATTGATTATATCTACCAAGAAGGATCAAGCAGGTTTATATAATTTTGCATCATTGTAGTTTATACCAACATAGCATAACATTAATCCAACATTTGAGATGTGTTGTGATAAATGCATAGGCCTATACGATACAATATAGATTGCCTAGTTGTTAACATAAAAACTGATTTTGCATATTAACACCTGCACATAAATATAGCCTACTCCAAAATTAAAAGTAAATACATCCATATAGAGAAACCAGTGTTTCAGATTATTTCACAGGATTTACAACATATATGACAATTGATGTAGACACATAATTAGACAAATACAATTTATTAGATTTCATAATTCCGGAACTTCCGCAGTAGACCAGAGGGAGAGCCAGCAGACCAACGGAAACGCCGATGGCAGTAGTCACCTAAATGCCAATGACATGAAAATGTTCCATTACTATTTTTCACATACTTTTTGCTTCTGTCTGATAAAGTGACTATATGCCTTATTTCTTGACCTAAAATATCTGAGATATCTGATCTGTCAACTAGGCCCCATCCCCCCTTAAGCAAAATGGCCTCCAATTGTCAGTTTTATATCCAAGTAGCACCTTTCTTGCATTCTCTCCTGACTGGACAAACTGCTGTCGCTATGCCAACTGCAGATGAGGGTTACAGTCTCTTCACTGATCTTCAAAGGCAAAGGTATAAAGGAGCGGTCCTAGAATGATTGTAGGTTTAATTGGCACTGAAACACTTGGTGCCCTTTCTCAGTAGATCATACACAATTCAGATGAATCATCAAGATGGAATACGGTCCCTGATGATCTTGACCAATGCTTTGTTTGTTTATTGTTGATTTTACTGCCTGTACAGTGTCTTTGGGGGGTTTAAAAGACATTTGTATTATTTTTTAAATCAAGCACATTCAGTAATCACACCACTTGTCAACACACCATCATATTATTATACATTTACAGCATTTAGCAGGCACTTTTATCCAAAGCAGCTTACAAATCAGTACAATAGGTATTATACAAGTAGTGGGCATGATAGACCTCCAGGAAATCAATCAACACATCTCAAACACATAGGCTTTCCAGACATTTACCCAATCTTCACATTACAATATGTGTATATATCATGAGTATTTGGAATGTCAATTACCTGTAGATAGATCTGCTTCATCAGATGTTAATACAGGTGTTGCCCGACAAAAATTAAGGTCTTCGTTAGAAGTGACAGGGATTTCAGCTTTTGCACCTTCCAACATTGGCTCCTTCTTAGCTCTCACAGCCCAGTGCATTGACTGAAATAGTTTTTTTGTTTTTTTTTCAAATAAGTTAATATAATAATGTCCTATATACGTATATCAACAGAGTATGATATCCCCCCCCCCAAAAAAAAAAAAAAAACTGAAAATGAAGTAACAAAGTGACATACTGTTTTCACAGAGTCATTCAAGGCTTGCCAGTCTTGGAATGAAATGGTAACTCCACTTCTTTTCCAAAGGTCATAGTTTTTTCTTTTGCTTTCATTGCATAAAACATCTTTTGCTTCTTGGAGCTTTTGGAATTCATTCACTAAAATAATAAAGAAAAAGAAAAACAATATCATATCAACAACATGCATGCTACAAAATACATGAAGTATGTCTGACAGTAGACTACTGATTGTTATCATATCTAGGCCTATACCTGCTCTTGGGTTGTCTGGATGTTTGTCTGGGTGGCATGCCAGGGCTCTTATCTTATACTCGTTGACAATCTGTTCTGTCTGTTCATTAGACGACATTTAGCGTCAAGAATTATTCAGGAAAAATATGAATAAAATGGTCGGATTATTTTTGGCATCATCAACAGGTCTTGGTTCTGACTATTTTCTGTAAAATTATTGACTTTATCGAAACAATAATTCCACACACTTGCATAGATAAAAGTATTCACATCAATTCACATTTGCATATTGGCCCAATAATCATCTTTATCAAAACGTTACCAAATAAATTCCGTAAAATACATATTTTTTACTCTATATCCAGTAAATAGGGCGATCCTTACCGAAGACAATTCATCACATCCTAATAATACGTAGTAGTCTTCCAAGTCCACTGAATTGCAATACAAAATACCCTCCATAAAACACACAAATCCGTGCGCAAACTGGTGGTAAAATGTGTCTGACTGCAGGAAATGGCAATGGCAACTGATGTGCAATCCCTCGAGTCCCCCTAGTTGCAGCGGCTGCGTACTGGTGTGAGATCAGATGTACGGGCGCTCTGAACTTCTTGATCGCGCAGTATTTACACGCCTACACTTTTATGTTGCGTCACTGCTTTAGATCATACTAGTACATTTTATGCAACAAAGGCAACAAGCAAATTTGAATGAACCCTATTTACAATATATAATAATATAATAAATAGAATTGTTACGTAAGTGTTTTTTTTATTATTCTTTTTTATTATTATTATTATTTATGAGGGGGCCGTTTATGTATGCACATATTCACATAAGGCTTTTTGGGCGTGAAATTGTGCGTACAAAACACTTAACAACTAGTGGAAATATTATTTTCACCTCATGACAAATTGTGTTTTGGTTTGACGTCATTGGCGTAAAGAAATGACGCATGGGCCGGCAACTGGTTGAGAGCGAATCACGTGCGCCATGCAAATCACTCAGCTGTCGAAGCATTTTTTCACCACACGGTTCTCTGCTTTACTGGCTGAAGATGGCGGACGAAGAGAACATTCTTGTAAGGGCCTGCGCCAGCGACACCGATATGGACGCTCCCGCTGCAAAGAAGTCCAAACTCTGCCCCGTTCCGAGTTATGGTTTCAAAGTCGCCAGTACAGAGCCAATCTCACGTGTAACGGAGGCCGCTGAGAGTTGGAAGGCAGCTGTGAGTTTTGCGCAGCCAGCAGGCGAGCTGGAGCCGGTGATGGCGGTAGAACAGGCCCCGGCAGCAATATGCGGAGACAATGGACTTCGACTGCTGGTGTCGGAGCAGGACAGAGCAGTGGTGAAACTAAACGAGAGCGCTGTACTCGGGACACTTGCTGATGCGTCAGGTATGCAGACTGTGACAAGTGAGCACTTCGAGTTTGTGTGCCAGTCTGAGCGCTGTGCTTTGTTTTCCCAACTTACCGGCGAGAAAAGTAGTTGCACGCAAAGCAGCTAATATAATTTAGCTATGATTGATCACAGTCATATTACAATAGCCTACTTAAGGTTCTCAGGTGTTGTATGAAAGTTACACTCTGGCAGGGATTTAATTGACATCCCTGCAAAAGCACAACTCTTATGTGTTGAAATGGTTTTGAATGCGTTAATGTAGGTTAATCAGCATTGTCATTTCTTGTGGCACCTGCCTTAGTTTATTACATGTTTCTGCAGAATAACTAGTAACTACATATTCTGCTTTTACTGTATAGCTCACTTGCTGGTAAACAGACATGCATATGGCAGCATGGATGGCAGATGATAGCCTAGTAGTGGTTATGCCTGATAAGCATCCTTGATTAGTCTAGTCTGGTCTGCTTCTTAATACTTTAATACCAAATTGTAAATTGATACAAACGATCAATTAGGCAGATTACATTTACAAACTTTTGTAAATGTAATCTGCTTAATTGATCGTTTTGATCATAACTGATCAGAATGGATCATTATGCAACTGTCTTACTTACTGTTTAGATTCTCTTGTGCATGATGGAGAGCATCCGTCAAACGGTCTAGCTGAAACCCCAGAGCATATAAATGAGGATGATGACAGATCCTCTCACGCAAGTTCCAGTGATTGGACACCTCAACCACAAATAGGTACTAAGATGACTAACATTGTAATAGTTTTTTATTATTATTATTATTATTATTATTATTATTATTGATTCCAGCTATTTAGTTATATGAACTTTACATGGGTACAAAATCAGTCGTTTTGGTCAGTGACGATGTGATACGTATATATTTTTGTTATCAGGCTCCTACAGCTTCATACAGCAACACATAATGAGGGAGACTGATCCAAGGACCATTCTGAAGGACTTGCTCCCTGAGACTGTTCTCCCACCAGATATAGATGACATGACTTTGTGGCAGATAATTATCAACATCTCGGAGCCTCCCAAACGAAAGAAGCGCAAGGATATCAACACCCTGGAGGACGTGGTCCGTCTTCTCCATGAGAGTAAAAAGATCCTGGTTCTGACTGGAGCTGGAGTACGTGTTCACTGCCAATATACTACCCTGCCATGCGACTGTTATCGTTGATGTTCCACCGCTGTCTGTGGCACTTTGCTTCTGGTCTAATGGGCCTGCCAAAATATCTACTCTTTCCTTTAAAGGTGTCTGTTTCATGTGGAATACCGGACTTCCGTTCCAGAGATGGCATTTATGCAAGGCTTGCAGTAGACTTCCCCGATCTTCCTGATCCCCAATCAATGTTTGATATTGAATACTTCAGAAGAGACCCAAGGCCATTCTTCAAGTTTGCCAGGGTTTGTTCACTGTTTATCTTGTATTATTATTGACAAAAATCATATCATATGTACATATTTATTATGCTATAATAACACAGGGTATTTGTATTGATATTACAAAAACATACTTGTGATTGCAGGAAATCTACCCCGGCCAGTTCCACCCATCACCCTGTCACAAGTTCATATCCATGTTGGATAAACAGGGGAAGCTGTTGCGTAATTACACACAGAATATCGATACATTAGAGCAAGTAGCCGGTGTTAAGAGGATTATCCAATGTCACGGTAAGTGATATTTATAGGACATAGGATGTGTTTGCATTTAATTGATTATCTTATGGTGTTGGCTGACCAAATGTTCCTGTTTTTAGGGTCATTTGCAACTGCATCCTGTCTTGTCTGTAAACACAAAGTAGATTGTGAGGCTGTGAGGGAAGACATCTTCAGTCAGGTATTTTCAGAATAATTGTAGGAAATTAAAGATGCACTATAGAAAAAGATTACATCATCCAAATGGCAGCATTCATCATGTGACTATTGACAACTGTATGCTTTGTGATTTCACTTGGACACTATATTGCATTACATTACATATATTCAAGCAAATTGTCATTAGAACGCCACCTCCACCAAATTAGGACATCACATGTCTGCCCTCCTAGACTACCCCAGTCAACCGTTCTGTTATTGTGAAGTGGAAACAACTAGGAGCAACAACAGCTCACCTATGAAGTGATAGGCCCAACAAGCTCACAGAACGGGGTGGCCGAGTGCAGTATCGTAAAGCTATTGAACTCTGGAGAGGTGGAATGCTAGCCTTGCTCTGTCCAACTATACTCTCAGCAAAATGTTAAAGCTAAAAGATTATAGTATGGAAACCCTTTTAAATGTAGCATTCGCACAGCCACTCTGGATGGCGGACCAATGGGGGTGGTGAAGTGCAATGGCGTTGGTCAAGCGTTTGTTTGAAAATTGTCGATGAAGCGATACAGTTTAAGCAACGCTACAGTTGCGCCAATAATTTTTTCTCTTTAAATTCTGCTGAGTTCTACACCCATTATAAATCAAAAGACTGCAAACAACATCCAATGGAGCACGTCCAGACCCTATTCACCAAGTGAATTTCGGATCTGGTTACATCACGCTTACACCAGGCTTACACTAGGCTAGTGGAATGCCCCAGCGCACTAAGTGAGGTCCATGAAGATGTACAGTATTTACTGCTGTGCCAACCTGTTTCACCACAAGGGCAAATTACAACACTGGCTGTGTATCTTTGGTCTAATCTACTGATGAAATGTTTGTTTATTTATTTATTTTTTACTTGTGAAACAAATAGGTTGTACCCCGCTGTCCACAATGTCCACCAGATATACCCTTGGCAATCATGAAGCCAGATATTGTATTCTTTGGAGAAAACCTTCCAGAGATGTTCCATAGAGCCATGAAGCAAGATAAAGATGAGGTTGACCTCTTGATAGTTATTGGCTCCTCACTTAAAGTCCGACCTGTTGCTCTTATCCCAAGTACGTATTGTGATGATACATTCTTCTTTTTTTGTCAGTATTTCACATATTGGGCTCGCTGGGGTACAGCCATGTGTAGCAGTTGTCCCCGTTTCTTCCTCCAGATGCCATTCCTCATGAAGTGCCTCAGGTCCTGATCAATAGGGAGCAGCTGCCTCACCTCAATTTCGACGTAGAGCTACTTGGAGATTGTGACGTAATTGTCAACGAGCTCTGTCATCGATTGGACGGGGACTTTGAGCAGCTGTGCTACAACACCTTTAGACTCGGTGAGATCACAGAGAAGCCCCCTCGTTTAGCAGCTCCCACCGAGGAAGCGCCTTGCGAGGCTTCGTCTGCTTCCAGCGAGGACACGCCCGAGGAAGCGATGCAGCGCGACACAGACTCTGCAGTGAAGCCGCCCGACGACACAGGCGCTCAGAATGCCGCGGAGACCTCTAATGGCGACGCGCCTGCGCAGTCTCGTCCCGACGAGGAAGAGGCGGAGTCTTCGGATTCGCTGCCGGAGGATACGGAGAGAGAAGAGGCTGCTGATGCCAAGTGCCATAGCACCAACATCGAATTTCGCAGAAGATGCTGGATGAGCCGAATCAACAGAAGCCCAATCAGCAAGCGCCTCGACAGTAAGGAATGTTTTATTTACTGGGCTGACATCTGTGAGCTGAGATTCAGCATACAGCCACAGTAGCAGGACCTGACCTGTGCTCTCTCTATTGATTGCCATTGTTTCCCCATTGTTTCCCCAGCATCTCAGTACCTGTTCCAAGCGCCAAATCACTACATCTTCCACGGGGCCGAGGTTTATTCAGAGTCTGAGGACGAGACGTCGAGCTCCTGTGACAGCGACACCGAGGACTCGTGCTGCAGTGGAGATGGGATAGAGGAGGACAGCGACTCGGAGGAAACGAGCACGCTGATGCCAGATGGAGACGCTAGCTACAGAGACACAATAGCACGTACACTAGACAACAGTGAGGACTTGTCCAGAGTGCAGACAGACAATACGCCCAACAATATTCAGAGTACCACACAACTTTAATTGTGAACTAACCAGTCTACAAAGCACTACATGTCTTATTTTATTTTTTATTTTTTTGGACCCATGAACCTTAATATTAATTTTCATAGAGTTGATATTTACTGTTTTATGTGAATATGCAGCATGTTTGTTCTTTATTGTTCTTGTTTGTGCCCAGTTTGGTCACTTGGCATTGTGTCTGAAAGCTCATACTGTATGCTACTGTCTAAATAGAATGCATTGGCTTTAACTGTACTTACATGAACATATTCATTACATTTTTTACATTGTTTTAGATGTGTAGAGAATACTCTAATCCAGAGTCACATAACTGCATCGTACAGTTAGAAGCATCAATTCATATATTGTCACCATACCTTTTTTAATTTACGGTGCAGTCTCAGTCTTCTGTAGTGTTCTGCAATTGCTTGAAATACCTGACGTGAAATGTGGAAATGTTCTAAAGTTTCTGCCTATTAAATAGTGGGTACTATGAGTTTCAGACACAGACATGAATGATTGTGAGATGGTTCACTTGAATGCATTCTCTCACTTACAATACAAACAGTTCAGTTCTTCCTTTTCTTTATTATTTTTTTATGGGAACATCTTCAGTCTAGACCAAAGAACATCATCAGCCTTTAAGTTGTCATGAGCTTTGTTAATCTTTTCAATTAACATATTTTAAAAATATAGCTGATTGGGTTTTCTTCTGACATGGCAGCTACTTTTTACAGTCAATCCTCGTATTTTTATACTCTTATTGTGAGACGTACTCGGCAGAGTAAGGGATAGTTTTTATCTTAAATGTATGTCAAGTTTTACCGAGACTATATTCATTGAGTGGAAGAGGAGAAATGTCACTTTTTTTTTCTTTATATATTTTTTGTGCAAAATTGACCTTGTAACTTTTGATAACGCAGAAAAGGTAGACAATTTATTTCATTATACAGTGGATTATGCTGCCTGTAAAAATCAGCATTGTTAAACCATATTTGAGCCAATCTCTGTTAGATACATTTCTACAAACAGTTTCATGCCATTTTATTTAAGCATATTGTTTTGTTTACGGTTGTCTATGTTCGCAAGTTGGGTTTATTGTAAGTAAAGAAAAAAAAAACGTTGCATTTTCCCATTATTTCATATTCGTGATGTGGGCATGGAGGGATTCGTATCTCTGCTCGCTGCCATCTTGAACAATAACTACGTTTCCCAGAATCCTACGTAGTCACATGATGCGAAATGTCGCAAAATTTCAGTTAACCACAACAGCTAGCACCGACATGGACACCAAAGACGCTTGGCACTGTCTCTACATGGTCTAATTTCTACATGTTTTGTTTTTGTGAGCTTCTGCCTATAAGAAACATAGGAAAACATAATCAACATGGAAGATATGGAACAAGGCGGTTTTGAAATGAACGATGACCACAATCACAACTACTGTGCGAGCAGCGGTAATGTTCAACCGTACCTCTGGCCCCAGCTGTCAGATATAGCCCCAACGCTTCCCCAGCCTCAGTCGTATTCACCCGTGCCTGGAAGAGACGTAGTGGGCCGACGGGCGGTCTGCTCCGGTAGTACCGGTAGCAGTGCCCCCGGTCCGAACTTCATGGACTCCGATTCTAACAGCAGCCAAGGCAGTGAACTAAGTGAAAACGATAGTCCAACTTCATCAACCTCGGTGGCTGCCAAATCCACCCGCAACTCTACCTCGAAGTATCGTAAGTTTCCACAAAACTACAGTAGACCACTATGTTTAACTAATAACACATGCAGCAGTTATTTGTTGTGACACTACACAGCTTCTCCACAATTTATTCGTACGTACCGGTACGTCACATTAGTATCTTATACTTCAGTTTCTCAGCACCCTTTGGATAGAGCCATTGCATGACATTAAATCCAAACTGTATCCTTCCTTATTTAGTTCTAAATGCGATGGCAGTAGAAGATTACCAAAAAAATCACTGGCCTCAACTGGAGAAAGCTATTGATCTTCTGCTTATCCAGAAGCCCACAGACCACATCTCTATTTCTTATGCGCAGATATACAGGTAAGACATATTTAGGATGTTTAAAGGCGAAGAGTATGCAGTGCATTTATGTTGTCACTTAACATGAGCAGTGTTCAACAAAAGTCAAAGGTGAGACAAACCAGACATTCTGTTAAAAAGGGTGGGAGGAATTTATTGACTGTATATTGTTGGGCATATTGTCTGTCTTGAAGTATTTGACATTATCCCTATCTATCCTTTGTAAAATACTTGGTTTCTCTATCTGTTATGTGAGTGACCTTATTGTTTGCCATGTCCTTTTCTACAGTTATGTCTACAAATGTGTTTGCCAGCAGCACTCTGAGCTACTTTATAAAGACTTAACATTGAAAGTAACAGTTCATCTTAAAAAAGTCTGCTCACATCTACATGTAAGTATTAGAAATGCCCACAGCAAACACAAAATGAGTTCTCCAATAAGATGATGAATAAACTACCTTTTTCATCCTCCAGGCCAGTCCACCTGAGATCTTCATTGAGAACTTCAACCTTGCCCTAAGCCAATACACAGCGTCGCTTCAATGTATAGCTTCGGTGTTTATGTACATGGTATGTAACCTTTTAGAAGAACAGAACATCATGTTGTATGTCTGTTTACAAATATGTGAGTGACTTAAGATTTTTAAGATTGAGTGTCTGCACCGTTTTTGTTTGTAGAACAAGTTCTACATTGAGACAAAGTTAAACAGAGACCTTAAAGAAGAGCTGCTGAAGCTGTTCGCCGACCACGTCGCAGAGAAGCATGTGAGGACACTGATGCGTAAGTTGAGCTCTTAAGTCATTTCCAGTGAACCATCTCATTCTCTCTTGCCGTAACACACTGGGAGACACAGAGCATCATGCCGGACATCGGACAGGCAAGGTTCTCATTGATAAACATTGTTTTTGACATGTACTGTATCTTACCTGTTGGTCTTCTTCAGCACTTCTCATTCAAGCGCATTCCATGCCTTTTCAAGTCCAGCCATCGACCATGGCCAATGTGGTGAAAGGCCTCTATAGTCTACGGCCAGGTAAGTCGTGGCGTGTGGCTGCTGTGATTCAGGCCTTTATTATTATGTTAAAGCTAGCCAACATGCCATGTCACACCAGCATTATTCATAACGAATCATCTGTTACAATATTACCTACTGCAATGTTCTATTATTCCTGCTAGATTAACCGAAACTGGCATCCTGCATTAATTGCTCTATTCCTATCGAGTCTATAAACGGTACCTGTTCCTGTTTCAGATTGGGCCCAGTTAGCCCCAGCACTATTCTCTGGATTCATTCCTCAAATCAACCCTCCCACTCTAGAATCCCAGTTGTCTGATTATGCTGCTCTTGACCAGAAACTGCAGATGGAGCTCTCCATGAACGGCTTCCCACGGTGGGTTTCTAAGGCACTCTGTGTCAGTCACAGGTTGTTAGACATTGTGCTTTACTGAATACAGCTACCACAGGGGTCGTTATTTTGTTTGATTTCTTTGTGTGTATTTCCGTATGTATAATGCATTGGTAGTTAAACACAAGGGAGCACAGTTGTGTAATATTGCAAGATACCTGAAAGGACCTGCTTATGCTCCTTTTCTTTTGATTGGCAAACCAATGCCCAGAATTGATTCATTCTCTTAAAATAATAAAATGCCTCTAATATCTGGTCTACAACATTAGCAGTATCTGCCACGTTTCATAAAAAGCAGATACATGATGTTGATACTTCATAATCATAAAACACACAAAGTAATTACCATAACGTAGCTATATGTTTACAAATATACTGTATTTACAATTTTCAGAAAATTGTAAAAAAAAAAAAAAGTTAAATATTTTGTAAACAATTCAAATATTTTACACAATTGTTAATGGTTGCATACACAAAACAGTGTTTGAGATATTTTCAGCCAACTCTGCTGCATCAAGTACTCAATGTATCTACAGATAACCTAGAAAACATGACATGAGTCTGCCAATATTAAAATTGAGATGATGAACTTCCATGTGGGACAAAAAAGCTATTTAAGAAAGCTTAATGGCCTAATTGTTATCATATGGAAAAAGTGCTCCATGACTGTAATTGTAGACGGCTTCTTGGCAAAACGCAGTTAGCCTGTTTTGAAATGGTCCCTTTCCACAGAGGTATTATGTTAGCCCATAACATTTATTTGAGACTTGGTACCACTAGGTACCAGGGCACCAGCAACAAGTATGTTCTAGAAGCCTTCACAAGTTATATCTTTCTCAGTGAACTGGCATAACAAAATGCAACAGACCATAATTAATATTAGGAGTGACACCTGTAGTTACCCTACTATGACAGTAATGACACCTTAGTACAGGACAGGACCCTTTATAATGATTCAATGGCATTGTTGTCAGTATAGACACTTTAGTAAACAGTAGTTTTTTTTAATAAAATTGTAGGGAAAGCTGTTCTTCCCTTGTCTCCTAGTCTTGGAGCCAACACTGTTGGTATACAGTACATGCATAATACATTAGCAGAGTTTGTGTTTTGCCTTCAGGGGAAGTTGCATCACCATTGTGTTGGGATGCAAACTGAAAGTGCACATGCAGCCATCCCCATTAGTCTTCATTGTTTTGTGTGTGGTACCAGGGACACTTTCTTTCCCTTGTGGTTAATGCAGACCATAGTACCAAAACCTTTATGTGAACGATGTGTTCCACTCAACTGTTACATATACTTAAGTCCTTCTCCTTTTTGGATGAATTTAATCCACTTTGTCTTTTGTAAATTAGCTTTTACGATCTAGTCTCGCAAGACAATCCTGATCTCGCGAGCTTCAGTTTAAAGCCTTGAAATCATTTTGAATGTGTCCGAGTAGCAACTGAACTGTCAAATATATTTTTTGAAAGTAGCTGCTCTTTACAAACAGTTTCAATGTACGGCTCCCCAGATTGAGTTGTGACAACTATTCATCTGACATGTCAGGTTATGTATGGTCTAGCATTCCCCTGTTGAAGCACACTTTTCTCCCTTTTAAATGCACTATATTTTTTAATGCACAAATCGGCATGTTTAGTATGTTTTTATTTTTATATTGTACAGGATATTTAATCACAGGTGGGATATTGTTTCCTTTTGTTTTCCAGAGGTGACCAGTCTCGTAAGAGGGCCAGCGAGGATTCCTGATAGCAAGGTCAATGCAACATTGCCATCTACAACAAAAACTATTACATAAACCTATCACTGTGCCTCCACCATGTTAATTATTACATTGGGTACAGTTTCAACAATTTGTTGTTTCCATTCATCTTGAAGTTTGCAAAACACTGAACCAGAGACAATACATTTTTGACAAGGAATAGCATATTTTTGCTTAACTTCACATAGCTTTGAAAAGCACAGTGGATAAAATATGGTGCTACATGCTACTGTACATGTTCGGATAATTGTTTTCCCTAATTTGAAGAGTGCCTTATGGTGTCTGTTCTAACCATAATGAGGGGTCAGTTTATACCTGCGAGAGGTGTATTCAAATGTAGTCTAATGACTCAAGTGCTGCTAGTAAGATTGTCTATGCTTTCACTCAATAACTACATATTTACATATATATAATTAACTCAATTTTAAATTAAACTGATAGTTGCATCAACAAATGCTACCATTTATCACATTACTTACAAAGAAGAATGAGTGTCCCTTGAGCTTATATCATTGACGTTTGAATGGCTTCTGATACCGATAAACCTATTCTTTTGGACAGGGGAAAAATGTGCAGAAGACATTGAATTGAAGTTTGCTTTTTTACCAACATGTTGCCTTCACTCACTGTCAGTCATGCCTGCCATAGACGGTATTTTTTTCTTTTTTATATAGATCTAATGCGTCTGGATGCAAACATGCAGCAATGTTTTGCTGCTGAAGTTGCTGTTTTGTCAGGTTTTTGAGCCAGTTCTTTTCAGAAATGAATGATTTGTTTGGCCCGTGTACCATCATACAATGGTCAAATAGGATGTGTAGATTTTATGGATTTTGTGAGGGACCAAGCAGAAGAATTTAAATATTGAATGTAGAATGTGACAGTTTCAGGATGTTTGCCTCAAAACATTCAAGGACCTGTTCAAGGAAATAGATTTAAATAGACAACTCAATGGAAAGAAATTGCTTGGGTCACAATAACATTTGGTAATTTGATCCTTTTATCCAAAGCAACCTACAGTGAGTACAATTAAAAGTATTTATACATGGGGCTTATCTTACCCCAAAATGCTTAAACCAGTTTTAACGATTGAACCCAGGATGTCTGAACTGGGAGTCAGAACACACAGACCACTGGACAATTCTAATCAAAACTGATCAAACTGTCCTACACAATTGAATTGGTAATATATTATGTGAATAGACATATTTTAGACAATATTAACACTTCTGTTCACATACTGTAATGTACATGTTGGTTAAATTAGGGAGTATATCTTAACCTTAGCCTTTTTAAATGTAAAGCATTGTTTCCCCCAATGCATTGTCATACTAACTGCTTCCTGCATGTCAAGTCTCTTTTGCCATTATAAGGAGGATATTAGATGAGTACTGTGTTTGAATGTCTGGCTGTGCAGTTTGAATGTGTGTTTATGCAGCCGTCAGTTTATGTATCCGCAGTCAGCAGGCAGGTATCACAGGGGTTTAGTTTGAGATATATATATATATATATATATATATATATATATATATCTATCAATAATAATACACAGCATTCATAAAGGTACTCCTAACATTGCGGTTGATTTCCGATCACGACCCTAAGGTGTCACTAAAGTAGAGCTTGAGAAAATGACAGAACATGAACTGTTATTCCTGTCAGTAGTGGCAGCCTACTTACAATGTTTTATATAATTCCAGCTATCCCAGCAAATATGTTGTGTTAATGAAATATTTGATTTCACATATCATCTCACCTGAGTCTGTACACCCCCTGAAGTGTGTGTGTGTATATATTTCCTGTCGATGAATGATCATGATCATACACAATCTTTTGTCACATCTATTTTGTTACCTGCTTAATGATGGGATTTAAATGTTGTTACACTGTTTTAAGTGTAAATAAATGCTCAGGCTTGCTTCCTATTTTGTTTCTGCCTGTGAATGTCGGAGACGGTTCCCTCACTTTCAGGCTGTTTCAAATAAATACGTTTCATTAATGATTCATCACTTGAGAGATTTATTTATAATGTATTCAGTTTGAATTAAGTAAGAATGATGATTCATGGTGACAACAGTTTGTTTGATGCTGTAGAAATATTGTTATTTGAACTTGCCTATTCCTTCAATGCCATTTGACACTCATTGCCAAGGCTGGGATAGTGTGTCATGCACAAAATTAATTGTGTTCCTTTTTATAGGGCCACGGCTAGCTATGTAGATAACCTTTTTTTATTTTCAGCGTATACACAAACCGACAACTAGCAAACTGTGAGTAGATACTTTCAAAATTAGACAAAAGGTGTGTTTATTTACAATCGCTGACACTACTTTGAACTCTGTTGAGCCCAATTCTTAAATAAAATCAAATGAAAATACATTAAGTAATTTACTGTATATTACCAGATTTCATGGTGACAACAGTTTGTTTGATGCCTCAATTTATGTGTAATAATCGATGTGGTCAACATTGGTTCTTTAGGGCTGTTCCAGAGGGCTTGTGTATGTAAAATACGGGCTGTTTGACAGATTACCGTAGGTGCTGTGTTGGAAGAGGAAACCCTTCACAGCACGGACTCTGGCCAATAAGCAGGCACACCAACCTGACACATGGGCATGGCCTCCCCGAAATAACCTGCGACTAATGCACTGACTAATGTTGCTCCTTTTACTGGTGGCAGGTTACCCTAGCTACTCGGCTCCACATTTTCTTGTCAACCTAAGTTAACGCTGTGAGAAACCGGGAAGGCTGGGCATTTCCATGTGTCCGGATTTCCCCTGGTGGCCGGAAGACTGGAATCTCCCTCTTGGCGCACAGGTGTACTCGGATGATTTACCAGTCGTAGACATTCTTTTTATTTTTAAGGTAAAGCACCTCCCAATTACTTTTTCTCTGCTCTACCGACATAAAAGCTTTGTAGAACTTTGTTAAAAAAGTCTGACTTGACCCAGGCAAGCATGAGCCTTTGTGTAGCCAAGGCCAGTCCATCTATGTAGCTGTGTTGTGACGTAGTGTTATTACACTAGACAAGTAGATCATGTCTACTTAATAAACCGTGTTTGTGTAACTGAATTTGCCATCCTTGATTGAAAATGTGCCTTCGGGCATACAGAAGATGAGGGCTGTGGCTTTTTCTTGATTTTCTAGATGTAAATTGAGCCCTTGCTATTATTAGATAGGACTTGTTGGGCTTGGAGGCTGTTTGCAAAGGATTAATGTACACAACAGCTGCAGCTACAGGTCTGTTAGAAGGCTATTGCTTCTCTTAATTGCGATTATTTGAGTGTCAGTGGCATATGTTGTGACATATCTCGTGTCTTACTCTACCTACTTCACACAAACGTAAAAAGAGTGCCCTTAACTGTCAAATGATTTGAGACAGTGGCGGAGCAGTGGTGGCCCCCATTCGATGAGGTCATGGACATCATGAAACCGATACCTTGCGCAGGCTCCTTGGTTAGAAAGAAGCCTAATATACAAAGCTATTTTAGAATCATTTGGTAGGCGAACCATTTCAAACCGTTAACTAACTAACTAACTAACCGCCATTTACAAGACGCTGTTTGATAGAGATCGCCAATATGTTGATATAATATCAATATTTTGATAAATGAACAGACTGGTCCACAGGTGGTCCACGGGGCATATTCCCAGCTTTCCTTCCAACACAAATATGTGAATGAATGTTTTGTGGTTGTGTCCGCAGCATGCAGGAGGCCGGTCTTGAGCAGCCTCCACTGTCTCAGCTCCTGAGAGAGAGCTACCTGGCTGAAGCCCGGGCCCAGCCGCGGCACAGCGAGATGAGCCGCTCCGACTCATCGTCGTCGTCACGGCGGCTGTTCTACGGGCCCGTCAAAGGCAGGGCGGGCGAGGCATGGGGCCAAGACGCGGACCCCCAGTTCCCGGACCTGTCGGCCTTCCTCAACCAAGAGGAACTGGACAAGAGTGTCGACCTCGCTTGCCAGGCAATCGGCCACGAGTCTCGCGAGGAGAGGTCAGAGGTCAGGGCCGCTGTCGTCCCCTCCGACCCCCTCCCTGCCGGTGTTGCTCCCCCCTCCGCTGGTTCTACTCCGGCGGACACCTTGGTCCCTCAGCCAGCCTGCGGGCCGAGAGAGCTGGCGTCAGCCCAATCCACCGCGCGGGATGGCTTCCCTGAGCAAGGCAGCAGCGGCACCAGCAATAGCTGTGGTGACGTTGGCAGGTGTCCCATGAGCGCGCCGTACGGCGCTGAGACCCAGTCCAAGAAGGAGTTTCTGTACAAGGCGGAGGACTTCATCGAAGAGCTCTCCTCACTCTTCAAGGCCAACAGCTCCAAGAGGGTACGTCCCAGGACCTGCAAGGTACACCGCAGCAGGGCCCACAACAAGAGCCCGAGCGATGGGACGGTGGCTCCAGTTACCCCGGACGACAAGGAGCGACCTACCATGCTCTTTGAGGCTGAGATGGATAAAGCTAACGATGATGCTAGCTACCGTCCGGAGGCTCAGCTAGAGCCAGGGAGTAGTTTCACCCAGTTTCCCATGCAGGACTGCAGGATTACTGAGGAGCAGCGGTACAGCTCCCATTCTGAGGGGGTGGCCCAGGAAAGCCCAGCTCTGACAGACACCCTCTACTCAGCAGACACGGTCTGTGAGCCTCCTCGATTCATCCAAAAACTGAAAAGCAGGGAGGTTCCGGAAGGTAGCAAGGTCCAATTAGACTGCATTGTAAGAGGACTGCCATTACCTGAAGTTAGGTAAGGCAAACCCAGTTATATGACTCTTTATTTTGAGCACAGCAATTCATGTTTGATGTGTTTGGTTTTATTTAGATTAGCAAGGACAAGAGTGTCTACATTGTTCTGGTTAAGCTGTCATCAAACGGAATGTTTGACACAATACACAACACCATAGATGTGTACTGTGTGTACTTAAAAGTAATTTGAGTTATGAGCTAATAAAATACAAGCTTTTTCAGAGACATTATTTTAGCAGCAGTACTTTCTGATTGAAGAAAAATAATTCTCATTTTACTGCTACTGTAATGGCTTCCTGCATGCTTTGGGAGCCACATATTTTAATCATTTCTGGATTCATTTTGTAAGGCAAATATATCTCGGCGCACACAGTGCTCAAATACATTTGGCCCTATGGGTGCGTTCAAGGAGGATGCAGATGTGAACAGAGAACAAGTCAAATGTTCCACTTGTATTTTGGTTGAATAAAGCCAGCAAGCCTTGACTGATAGTGGATGATTAGTCTATAAACTGCTTTGATATGCGTAAGTTAAAACGAATGAAGCTCAAGAGTTCTAGAGAGTGGTGACAAGTGATGATAGCCAACAGCTGAAACTGAAAGTGTGTCTGTGTGTGTGTGTGCGCTTGTGTGTGTGACATTTGATCATCACAGTGCTATCAGTCTGAGAAAGAACACCAACAGAACCTCATGGTTATTTGTATTGTTGATCATTGGTTTAGGAATTGAAATATACATACTTTCAAATATCTAAAATGTAATAAACGTGTTCCTTTTTGCATAACACAGATTTTAATGGAACTGAATCCAATGGAGGTTCAGAGGTTAGACGATTGGGGGAAGGACTTGCTGGTGCTTCAGAACATTGTTCAGCCACTAACATATTCTTGTCCTGGTAGAATGTAGCTCTGCCATTTTTAGCCTGACTGGCACAGAGCTCTGTGGTTGCGTCTGATATTGGAATTGCCTGTGCTGTCAAGAGAAAGATGAACATGCTCTAGAGTGTGGTAAGACATTTAGGATCTTTTTAGTTCAGTTTTTAAACATTTTTATTGGGGGAGAGTGTCTATGTTAAACTAAACTCATGTCTGGCTTGTACTTGAATAGGCTATTGTTTACTTAATATAGAAGTTCTCTCTAGTTACTCTAGTTTGGAGCAGGTTAGATAGAGTTGTCAGGTTACTGCGTTTCACCATTCAGCTGCACTCAATTTCATATCATGACATTTTTGCGGCTTTGGTGCGTCAGGGAATAGCATTGTGCATGTATCTAACTCTATGTTTAGCATTGTGCGTATGCGATTGGGCAAACTAGTAAGAGCTCCAAGGGATCTCCTCTCTGGTGCTCAACTGTGGAGGGGAAATAGCCCTAACAGGTGCTATGAGCAGGGTCTTTGCTACAGACCCCCAGACAACTCATCTACTACTCATACTTTCAATTTAGACAGTTACTCATTAGAAAGGACATATCTCTCCAAAGACAAACATTCAGCGGTGTCTTCCTATTACATATTATATAACAGATTCCAACCTACGGACTGGCTAGGAACAGACTGCTTCAGTCAATTTCTTACCAACAAACTTCCCAACAGAAATGTTGTTATTATTATTATTATTATTATTATTATTAATATTATTATTATTATTTTGTATTTTTTTGTTTGCTTGTAGTTCATAGCCATGTTCATAATGTTGTCCATGTCCATTCAGAACAGTGTCCTATATTGTATGTGCTAGGCACTTCAGGGAAAGGAAATGCCCTTGTGGTGTAAATCAGTTAGAACAACAATGTTGTTTCACTTTGAAACTCCTGCAGCACCCCTCTTGCACTTGATAGTGGTGAGTGGTCCTTGGTCCTTTGAATTATGCCCCCCCCCCCCTCCCCTTCATACCCCACATCATTCATAGACTCACACTTTTCTCTATGCCTGTCCCCAAAAGCCTTTTGTTGAACACATACCACATTAATTAAAGGTAGAGTTAGCCATTGTAAGTGAATACATTGTCAAATTCAGTTTATATCATGGTTCCTAACTGCGTTATGTGCTGATAGATAATCTGGTGTTTCTATACAGCCCTGGCTCTGTAAATGTAGTGTAGAAACCCAAAAGTCACTCAGTGAATATGGTCTGGACACGCTCCCTTGGTTATTGTTTACAGTTTGCAGTATACTGGGCATAGACTTGAAACTATTCAAGCAGCTTTTAACCAGTCGGCATTGGATGGAGAGGTGTTTATGTTTTCAACCTCATGAACAATTCAGTATCGACAAACATTCTCCAGCATACCGGACTCAACCTTTAAGAAATGAGATATTAGGGATCAAAGCAATGCGAAAGGAAAAAAGCAGCATCATCACTAGCAAATGGTTTGCCTCTTGACCTGAATACCTCCACCATTTTGACAAGTTACCATTATTAGTGAGCTAGTGGCAGCATAGTTATTGGTATAGAACAGCAAAAACAACTGGAATGATTCCTTTATCAGGAACATATGTTGCTTGGTTAAATCTAGATTTTAAACAGAAGTATCACTCTATGTATATATGTGTAAATATGTAACATAAAAATGATTTATGCAGTCATGGACTGATTCATGCTTTGTTGCATTACTGTATAATGATGTATCCATTAAAGTTGTGAATTTGAAAACGCTACCTTTTATTCAGAAAATGTCAGTTTCAAGAAGCTAACTGATAGCCAGATACTATACTGTATACTATACTATATACGATACTGAATGCAGTGCATTGTGTGGCTTATTACAGGTGGTTCTGTGAGGGCAAAGAGCTGGAGAACAGCCCTGATATACAAATCCTAACCAACGGAGAGCACCACTCTCTGATCATTACTGATGCATTCGAGGAGGACACTGGACGCTACTCCTGCTTTGCATCCAATCTTTACGGGACAGACTCGACGTCAGCCGAGATCTACATTGAAGGTGACGCTTTCAACGCTTTAACTATAGTTCACACGCAACACTTCTCCCATGCTGACTGTGGTGACTGTACTTTCGGTCTAACAGGCGCCACCTCTACAGACTCTGAGGGGGAACAGCGCGTTGAACATGTTGCACAGTGAGCTCCTGTCATTCCTTAACAAATAGATTGTATTGTACAGCGACAAGCATGCCCCAACGGTGTATGGCCTTTGTCTATTTTCAAAGGCTGCAGAGGGAAGGAACACAGCCTGCATCTGGCCCAGTGGTGTCTGTGGCAGTAGAAGAACTCCTTTCACCCCAGCCTACCACAGAAGAAGAGCCACTGCTTCAAGAGCTGCCCTCTCAGCCGACTAGCCAAGAATCCCCTGTGCCTCTGCATTCTGTCCGTACGTCAGCCATTGTGCTGCCTGTTCTAGAACCTTCACAACCCCCAGAGGAGTCTGCACCCCATCCACCCCGGGTGGGACCTGCAGCCGCAACAGTCTGTGTCTCTCCTCCTTCACTAGCAGAGGAAACACAAGTGTTGTCAGTAACCCTCCCAGATGTGTCCATACCAGAGCCTGAGCAGTCGGCTGTAGCAATAAACTCCTTGCCGACGAGCCCAGTAGCTCCTGTTCAGCTGGCACAGGCAGTATCAGCTATAGCCGAGGTGCTGTTGCCTACGTACATTCGTCATTCACGATGTTGTTGTTGTTGTTGTGTGGGTTCTACAGGACAAGCCTGTAAAATAAATATGCTATGTAATGACTAGGGCTGTCCTGCTTATTCTTCTTCAGAGTCAAAGCAACCATCATTACCTTCAGGGGATTGAAGTGCGACTGTGTATGGCCGCACCAGTGTTCACAAAGGTACATTATCTTCATTAGGGGATATGCGGTTAATGCCTTTCGCGGTTGCTTTTTAATGTGCGTGTTGTTCTTCTAGAGCCTGCAGGACCTCCTGGCGTTTGAGGGCCAGTTGGTGGTGCTAGAGGGCCGGGTAAAGGGTGTGCCGTCTCCCAGAGTGGACTGGTACAGGGAGGGAATTCTCATAGAGGACTCCCCCGATTTCAGAATCCTACAGAAAAGTAGGCACTACTGTTAAGTTAGATGTTTTGTAACATATAGACTGTATACTGAATACTGTATATTCCATTGGTTTAGTTGATAAAAGTTATACCAAAGCTAAATATAGATGATGTCCCTGCAAGCTTCTCTGTATTAAGACTGTTGAAGTTCAATTTTATATATATATATATATACACACACACACACACACACATACATACATAAGTCCAGAGTGTCTAAATCATGTCTTTCATTGTTTATTTTCAGAGCCGAGATCGCCTGCTGAAACAGGTACATTTTAGGTGAATTAAAGCTGTATTAAAAACCTGCATCAGAATGTTAGTCTTTCCTAAGCAGCTCTACTGTTATGATTGTGCTGTGTACATATCACGCTTCTGAAGTGTTTATAGTCCTTGGCTAGGGCTTCAACTCTTCTTCTGAACGCAACACAGTGCTGCTTTCTGCCTGACGGGAATGGGAACCAAATAAGGCAGTCTCCCAGTCTGGGTCAAACTAGCATGGCAACACATATAAAATCATGTCTTCAGATAGACAACGTCCTGGCCTGCACGCATCCATGATTGGAAGAAATGTCACTTGTGCAGTATTCAGCCCATTACCATGACAATTATGATGAATATGTATTCTGTTTTCTAATTGAGACACTTCTCTTATTAGTTTTCACCTTTGATTTGACATTGACCTGAAGGAATTCTATCAAGTGACGATCCCCTTTCTTGCTGTATTTCTTAGAGGAAATATGCACTTTGGTCATTGCTGAGGTCTTCCCTGGGGATTCAGGAATGTTTACTTGTACAGCAAGTAACAAATACGGAACAGTGTCCAGTATTGCTACACTGAGGGTGGAAGGTAACTTTTATGACAAAACAACTAAGCTCAACATCTATTACATAATGAAAGCCCATTTATAAATGATGTCTGTGTGATTCTCTTCAGGCGGTGGAAGCAACGGCAGGCACATAAAGACTCAGTTTAGTTTACCAGTGGAGTTGAGCCAAGCCCAAGCACCATACTCATCAAATCTCCCTGCTCCCCCTGTCAAGCCCCAGCCAGAGGTTACTGTGACCAACAGCAGAAAGACGCGCTCCAGTACTATCCGCCTGGACCCCCTGAGCAGCAGCACCTTCGGTATGGACCCCTACAGCCCCAGCATGTTGTGTTCGGACCCTCCGAGCACCAGTCTAGCTAACCAGAGCACGGCCTCTCACGTGGCTCCTGTCAGCCTCAGCAGCCCATGTCTGGACCCTCTCTACGGGAGCAGCCTGCCCCAGACGCTACCAGAAGCACCCTCCTATCTGCGGCCCTTCTTCGGTTGGCCTGCTCCAGAGACTTCCACCTCCGACCTGAAGGCTGAGCAGGAAATGTCCAAACCTCCGCCTGCGCTGCCTGACCTGGCTGTTGCTAAGCGCCCGAGAGTCCCCGGTACGGCGAGCCGACGCGGTGAGGCTCCAGTTGTCGTCCCTCTCCCGGACCCCCCTGCTAACTCCTGCCTGAAGACGGGGGCTCTTGTCAGAAACAAAGTGTCCACCTCTAGAGTTGGCCGCCATGTGCACTTCAAACTGCCGGAGGAGGAGGAGGAAGATGAGGAAGAGGAAAGTGATGTTTCCAGTCAGTCTGATGAAGACCTGTCTCAGATGTTAAATAAAGGACCGCCTCCAGTCCTGGCCAAGCCCAAACTGTGAGTAGTACAAATCACATTTAGTTTGCTAGTATTCTTGGTGTATCAGGAGACTTAGTTTCAACATTTATATTTGATTGTTTATTAAGATTTGATTTATTTACTTTATTTAGCATAACTTTAGTTTCAGCATAATGCAAGACATACGCAAATGTTTTCTAACAATCAATAACAGTATTAAAAAGGTAAAGGACCTTAGATAGACCTACAACACAGTGTACGGTTCAGTAAAGGGCTGTATTTGGGCACAGTGGGAGGAGGGGCAATCGCTTCACATTGTTGAACTCAGTCACATTTCACCACTGAACGCATCTGGACTGAAGTACTTCTAAAGGATGACCTATTTGTAAGTGTCTTCTATTTCTATGCGGTTGTGATTAATCTGTATAGCGAAAATAATATTTGAATAGATTTTTTACTAAATTATAGTTTATGTTATATATTTCATCTTAAAACAGAACTAAACAACATGTTTACTTCTAACATTCACTGTGAATGCGTCCTGCTTATAGTGCAAGCGTGTATTGCGAGAGTGTATTGTGCTTCAGCAGTGCTGGTTCAGAAGATACGTTTTGGTAGCCCATAAAAGGGAAGGCTATGTTAGATTTTTTGACCTTTGTGAACGCCGTCACTAGATAATATGTATGTAAGTAGTCTGTTCATAATATCTTATGTTAAATTAGTGTTAATGCTTTCATACATATTATATGTTTTATTATAAATAATAATGCTTTAGAATTCCAATCTTTTTGTGTTTGTGATTGATTGTCAGGGGTCCAGCTCAGCTCCAGATCCTACACAATCAGGTTCTCCTGGAGCAAAAACAGGACACTGACTCCCCTAGTCAGGCCCAGAGCCACACCCAGAGCCATGCTCAGAACCAGAGCCAGAACCAGGTCCAGAACCAGAGCCACACGCAGAACGAGGTCCAGAGCCAGGCCCAGAGCCATGCCCAGAGCCATGCTGAGAACCAGAGCCAGAACCAGGTCCAGAACCAGAGAGACACCCAGAGCCATGCCCAGAGCCATGCTGAGAACCACACCCAGACCCATGCTCAGAACCAGAGCCAGAACCAGGTCCAGAACCAGAGAGACACCCAGAGCCACGCCCAGAGCCACGCCCAGAGCCACACCAAAAACCAGGCCCAGAGCCACGCTCAGAATCACACCCACAGCCAGAACCACACCCAGAGCCAGGCCAAGAACCAGATCTACACCCAGAGCCAGGTCCAGAACTGGGGCCAGAACCAGACCCAGAGCCAGCCCAAGACTCCACCTCAGACCCGGCTCCAGGTTCAGTCCCAGTTCCATCCTACTATGGAAACCCAGAACCAGCCCCAGTTCCAGAAGCAGCCTAATTCTGAGGCCCAGGCTCAGTCTAAGCCTCAGACCCAGATCCAAACTCACATCCATCCCCAGCCCCTGATCCAGACCCTGCCTCAGACCCAGGTCCACACCCAGATCCAGGTCCAGACCCAGTCTCAATTCCAGACCCAGATCCAGCCCCAGCCTGTGACCCAAAGACCCCCAGACAGGGTGATCTTGTCCCCCAGGATGCAGCGGGTGTCCCATCCAGTCCTTCCCTACCCCACCCCCCCCAGCCACCCTGCTGCACCCCTGACCTCCATCAGCCTCCCCCAGGCCCCCCGCCTACAGATACCCCCTGTGGTCACGTCTCCTCCTCCGTTCCCACAGCTGAGCTCGGCCCCGCCCCCCCGACTGACCTCCGTCGCCCATAGCAACGCCACCCTGCACGCGTCCCACCTCCAGTTGGCTCCCCTGGCCAGAAGCGCGGCCCCCCAGCCCGTCCCCTCCCCGGCCGCCATGCTGAGAAGCAGCCACGCCTCCCTGATGAACCTGGCTCCGTCCTCCCAGAGCTTCCACTACGCCCGGCCCAGGGAGTTCATCGCGGCCCAGTGCCTGTCCCCGCTGAGGGGCCCCTCCCCGACCGAGTCCCCCGTCCCTCTGCTCCAGGAGCTGGCCGCTGAGCTCAACTCCTCGGCCGCCAGCTCCCCCACCCTGCCGCCCTTCCCCCCGCCCCCCAGGGTCTTCCCCACGCGGGTGCTGGCTTCTCCCACCAGCCCCCCGACGCAGGTGTCTTCCCCCACGCTGCTCCCAGCCCACTTCCTCAACTCGGTGTTTGCCCTGCGGACCCAGTCGCCCCCCCAGGCCTCCTCCTCCTCCTCCCCCTGCTCCGGCAGCTCCACCCCGAGCCCCATACAGAACCCCGTGGCCTTCCTCAGCTCCGTGCTGCCCTCCCTGCCGACCGCACCGCCCACCAATGCCATGGGCCTGCCCAAGGGGGCGCCATCAGGGTAATAGCAATGGCTCTTCAAGTGTCTCATTAGAGTGTAGAGTGTAGAATGTAAAACCAAGGTGCTGTAAGGGACGCTCCTCCATTGCAATCATCTCTTGCAATTGTGTTAAACCCTGTTCCCTCGAGTATAAGTGCTTGGCATGAAACAAGCCATCGTTTTGCAATATGTATGAAGTGGAATTCAGAATTCTTTTTCCCCCATTTTCTGTTTTCAATCTTCGCCTTCTATTCTTTGATTTGGTCAAAAACATACTTATGTGTCTATAAATGTAATTGATATATCTTCAGGTAGAAGTGTTCTTAATGTAATAAGGTACACAAGAACTACTCCAAAGTACTTTTATTCCAGAATTTTATTATACTGAATATCAAAATAATAACAATTAGATGTTGCAAATCTGCATGAGATATAGATGAATAAATACAGGGAAAAAAACAACTATATAATAAAGACTAAAGACATTTAATGAGTCAGACTTTGCATTGAAAAACCTTTCTGTGAGGTTCTTGTGAACCCAACGGTCTTATCTTATGTCTTCTCTGTTCTCTTCAGGCCACAAGGTACCCTCAAGAGGTTACCCAGAACACATTCATCGTCCAATGAAGACCTTCGTGAGAGCAAAGAATCTCTCCTCTATGACATTGAGAAAAAGCTTCGGTTTAGGGACGATTCTACTCGCTTTGGACATCAACAGGTACTACATCTCTGAAGTTCTGATTGAACAAAACTTTGGTATATATAGGATATGTAGGGCCATTACCTACAATGTATCTAGTACATACAGACTAATGCTGAAATATAGCTACAGTACTGTACATTAATTATTAATCCCCTGTGCTGGTAGAGTCTTGACATAAAAACAATTACAAATAGATTTGACAAAATTACTGTAATTGCAATTCAACTGACATTTAGTTGGACTGTAGCAAAGGACGTCCGTGTACAGTAAGTTTACTTATCTTCAGCAGCTGTTTAAATACAGTTGTAATGTGTGTTCACTGTATTGGCTACTCATATATGAGTTTGTCTGTTTAATTACAGAATTACAAACTTTATAGGTGCTTCATTCCACTCATTAATTATAATTTCCCAATCATTTATTCAGCGCATTCACCATTGTGTGCATCTGTCTCTGTGTGTGTGATAACATAAATCACTGTCATGAATACAGGGTAGTTTCTTACACTTCTTGTGAGCTAAACTACAGTTCATCCATCCCGCTACATGTCAGTAACATGCATGTGAATTGCACTATTACTGCTGAAGTACGGTGAAAAAGATGACTAGCAAGAATGCTTGTTTATTTGTTCATTCATTCGTGTCCACGTTGGTGTTCATCCCTATCCCCTCATAGAAGCTGATTAATGAGGGGAAAACAGTGAGCAGACCCTTTGGACCAAACATTCCCGCTACTGTCTTTAACTATGATGAGGTACAAAGACCATCCTCCATCTGCATTGCTGTATGGGCTATTTGGTGTCTGACCCAGATATTAAATCACTGGGATACTCTCATATTTAATTACCATGGTTAGTTAATATCTCTAAACAAGCGGAGGTCAATCTTTTGTTCACTAATTTGTCATGCATGAATAATCTGAAAAGATATTCAGACTCAAAATGTTCCTAATTCCTAATTTAATGACCTGTTTAGGAGGCTAATGCTTAGAAATGTTCAGTTTCTGAGGTTTTAACTTTAAAAGCGACTGCAATCCTTGTTCTTTAAATTCTCGATAAATCTATCATCATGTTGGCCAGTAAGGAATGTTTTTAGCAAAACAAGCTTGCTAAAAACATTTTGCAAGTTAGAATTTGGTATCTAGTATTTACGCACAGTTTAAGTATTGTTTCAATATGTTCTCTGTTCTCTGTTTTACCCTCTTTCCAGAGCCACATTCATGCCGTAGCTTCTGGAAGACACTGCATGATCGTTACTATAGAAGGGTTTCAAGACACAATCTGTATTTCTATTTCACAATAAATGTTGCTTTAATGTGATACCAGTGTTGCTTGAAAGTGATACCAATGTTGTTTTATTGTGAATATATGGTTGTTAAAAAAACAACAACATCAGATCCCAGTGTACGCACCATCTGTTTCCCTGCAATTCTACATTGAATATGCAGATTACTTGTATCTATTTCCATAGGAGTACAGAGTGTCTAACTTCGAGCAGAGGCTGATGAGTGAGATCGAGTTTCGTTTGGAGCGCACCCCAGTGGAGGAGTCAGACGATGAGGTTCAGCACGACGAAATCCCCACCGGCAGATGCATTGCGCCCATATTTGAGAAGAAGCTGAAGAACTTCAAAGCCATGGAGGGGGTTCCTGTCACATTCTCCTGTAAAGTGCTGGGAATCCCCATACCCAAGGTGCGAGTGCATGTGTGCCTTCTACTATTGTATTCAGACTTCAGACATCTCTCTGTCATTTCAGTTGAACTTATATGGGTGGGGCAGCCGTTCCTTCACACACAAACACACACACACCCTATAGCTTCCCAGGCATTTCACAGAGTGCTTACATGCATGTGCCTCTCCGTAGGTGTACTGGTTCAAAGACGGGAAGCAGATCCTGAGGAAGCACGACCATTACAAGAAGATCAGGGAAGGGGATGGCACTTGTGCCCTGCACATAGACCCAACCACCGCCGACGATGACGGCAACTACACCATCATGGCGTCTAATCCCCAGGTAGTACTTGCTTTTTATTAGCTGCCGAGGCTTTTTCTGCTGTCACCAAATCTGATTGGACGTTCAAATTCCCTTCCAGGGGCGAATAAGCTGCTCGGGTCATTTGATAGTCCAAACGGGACCTCCCAGAAACCGAATGACACCTATTCACTCTCAGAGGTGAGCGGGACTATGCTCTGCAGAGGCCACAGTAGTCTTTGTTCAGCCCAGGGATCCAGCTAGCTAGCAAGTTGTTCGAGAAGATAATGATGTTTACTGCTCTAATGGAAGGGTGAAAGGCAGTTGCCCCTGTGGGTTGATGTGTAGATCAGTAACTGTATCAACCTGTCTTCATGTATGCAGGGTGCGTGCGCGCATACAGGAGGTTGAAGAAGGCGAGCAGACCCAGGAGCGTTTCTTTAAGCCGCACTTCCTGCAAGCTCCGGGCGACCTGCTAGGTCATGAAGGAAGACTGTGTAGGCTAGACTGTAAGGTTGGTAGCAGACCAATGCCCTTTGGATGAAGCAAGAAACATGCACGTGTTGTGCTGTGCTGTGCTGTGTTTACATCAGCCTTGCTGTGTCACAGGTGAGTGGCCTCCCCAACCCGGAGCTGATGTGGTTGGTCAATGGGAAGCCCATCTATCCTGACCTGTATCACAAGATGTTAGTGACGGAGAATGGCATCCACTCTCTAGTCATTGACCCTCTGAAGCAGAGCGATGCCGGCACATACACATGTATTGCAAGCAACAAAGCAGGCCAGAGCTCATTTAGCCTGGAACTTAATGTTGCAGGTAAGAGCTGCAACACAACAGAACACAAATAAATAAATAACTGTTACGTATACAGTGTGTGTGTATGTATAAACATTTGGAGAGATTTTAATATCTAATTTAAAATTAAGCTTTTAGGAAAAGAAACGAACTAAATTCATGTAAGGAGCATACCGGTCAGGCCATGCCTATAAGATAGAGTCATGTGACTTCCCTTCACCTCAGAGAGAGAGATGAAACGGCCTCCTCATTTCGTGGAGAAGCTTCAGAACACGGGGATCCCAGAGGGCACCCCCGTCAGGCTTGTGTGTCGGGTGCTGGGCATGCCCCCACCGGTCATCTTCTGGAAGAAAGACAACGACACCATTCCTAAAACCAAGGACCGGTGCAGGTCAGTTAGAAACACAGAACACATCATTGAATGGCCATCACGCTCCTTTGTAATGACTGTTCGTTTTCCTCCAGCATGCACCAGGATGCCACCGGTTATGTGTGTCTCCTCATCCAGCCAACCAGGAAAGAGGATGCTGGCTGGTACACAGTGTCGGCTAAAAACGACGCTGGGATCATATCGTGCACTGCTAGACTAGACATTTATGGTAAATGTGAAATGCCTCGGCCACTGTGTTTACACTAATCAGCTTGGTTCCACACCATCAGGCAGCTTACAAGTTGCAGTCTACATAGTAATCCTAGTTGTCTACTTCGCACGCAGCACAATGGCACCAGAGCATTCCCATGCCCATGAAGAAGGTGCCGCGCGCGGGCAGCCGCTACGCAGCCCTGACAGGCCAGGGACTGGACATCAAATCGGCCTTTCCCACCGCCGAGAACAGTCCCATCTTGTTCTCGAGCTCCCCTCGGGAGGCCATGTTGGAGAGCGAGGAGCTGTGAGGGTGTTCATACACAAACACAGCATTGTCCCAGAGCGTAGCATCTTCTCTAACCTAACCTTCGACCCTTTGGCCCGCAGCCTTCCCCAATAAGAAGTGGTTCATATAGCTTACCTTGTGGCTGAGTCAATACTGAACCAGCTTGTATTCATGGTAAATCTGTGGTCTGGTTATTAAACCTGCCCCCAACACCAAAGGCTTTGAAGTGCTTCTTTTTGCTTTAGTTGTAGTCACAAACAGAAAACACTAGCCAGGATACTATAAGAAGTATGGAATATGGTACAACATAAACAATGTATCAAATGTATAAGACAGAAAACCATAAGAGGGTCTTGAGCCCCACATTTGAATGTGAGTTGTGGTGGCGACACAAGCCCATGTTGGGAATAATGATCTGAGCACCTATTCTCATGTGGTTTATGTGATGCATATGAAGTGATATGCTACCTGCTGGATGGCAAAGCTAACACAACCACTGGTGGGCTAGTCACCTATCCTATTTAGATGTCATTATAAGTGTGTTCTTCACATAAAAACACACATATGCAAAGTCTTAGCTCGTGAGCCACTAGAGTTGAATGCGCAATGCTTTGAGCTGCTGCTGAATGTTGACGTTTAAATATTTTTGTCATCTGTGCTTAATCCCTAGTTACAGGTATATATTGTGGTACTTTTAAAACATATACCTGCACTGGTAATAGTTTATGTTTAACTTTACAAAGGATTTATAAGTTATTGTTTACCAATAATGTAAAGATAGTAAAATACAGTAGAGATACTACTGTACTAATAGATGCTGGACAAGTTGTTTCAATATTTCTATAGAGTTGGGCTTTTCCTTATGCTTCTTATTGTAAAGGATTGACATTTTTGCACCATGTGCATGCGTGCCACCAGCTGATAACATAACCACAACTGTGCCATTTCAGATAACTGGCGAATACTGTACATTGATTACTGATGGATAGATACCAATGTGTTGTTAATCCAATGCCTTTGTTTGCAATTCCAAGAAACACTGTCATTGTGATTACAAAGTTATATTTTTCTGATGAGAAAATGTGAAGATGGGTTACTATGACTTGCAAAATGAATAATTGAAAATGAATGGGCTGAGTTAGCTCAAACAAAGCATGTGAGCTTCAATTCAGTGTTAAAATGAGTAACCATTTATTTGATAAGAACACCTCTTGAAAGCAAAGATAATGACAGTATATTATAACCAATTCAAGTTGGTATGTTTGAGCAATTGTATAATTTAAATCACATATTGAATTGATCTAATGTTGCACAATGTAAAATAATTTTTCTTTTCAATAATAAAGTTATATTTATTCAAACGCAAGTGTTGCAATAGTCTGGTCTTGTTAGTGTCAACCTTTCTGTCCATAATGTAATATGAGCTATGGTATATCAGGTTTGAACAAAATCCAATTAAGCATAGCCAATCAGTCCGATTAGACGGAAGTAAAGTTCAAATAGGCGTGAAATTATATTCATGTTTCATGACCTAGTTACACTCTCAGCTTCATTTGAGCAGCTGTCACCTCTGCTCAATGCCCGGCTGGTAGATGTATATATTGCAAGTGGGAGGTATATTTGGGATGTTGTGAGGAAAGGGAGAAATAACATGATTCTTAAACTGTGTTTCTTTGCTCAGTTATTTTTTCAGTGCTGATTTAGCTATATGAAATTAATAATTTACATAACATATTAGATGTATTAAGTATTAAAAATAAATGTCTTAACCACACTAAATAGCGCACTGTGTATGCATCCCTTAGAATACACTTTGAATTGCTGTAGCTGTCTGATTCATTACATCATCACTACTGTACAATATGTACTCCACATTGATGCCTGCATCTTCAGTGTTGCAGTGTTGGGAGCCTTTATTACCCATAGTGCAATACTAGAAGGAATGGAAAGCATAATGTACAGTATAGCCATATTAATCCTGTAAAGATGATGAGAGTTGTCAAAACAGACCATATACTGCAGTGGGGATTGTTCACTGTACTTTCTACATGTATTTGATTAAACAGACTGGTCACTCCTTCCTTGTGACATATGGCTTATGGTGGAGCCATCCATTTACAGCCAATCATTGTGTTCGGCTGGAATAGCGTGGCAGGAGCGACCATGTCTCAGACTACTAGGCCCTCAGACAAGACAAGACAAGACAAGCAGCAGCTGGCCTGCTACGTCAATCTGTAATCAATGAACCAAATGGTAGATGGGATTATGTGCCTGATTGCACAGCGAACCAGCCCATCCTAAAATGACCAGAGCATACCAGCATGTGTCCATGAGCCAATAGGCATTATCATCCATAACCTGCTGCTATGCCCCAAGCAAATAAAGGAAAGAGTGATTTGCGCTATATGATTGATTGATATGATTAGGTAAAAATATAATAATATTAACATTATTTGTGTTGCACTTTTTGTACAATGTGCTTTACATAAATTAAATTCATATAGGCACTATACAATTGCTAAAGAAAAGTTACAATAAGGAATAAGAAACAATTCATAAGGGTTTAATTTCCCTTATGCTTCATGGTGGTATGCCATAAAAATGGTCAGATTATGAGAATGTATATAGCATCTGCAATATTGGCAGCATTCAACCATGGGCATATATTTATGTATATATATATGTGTGTGTGTGTTTGTGTGTGGCCCACAAGGCATTTATTTAGTGTGACATCTAGTGGTATAAAACTTAGTTTGACATCTAGTGGTTTAAAGCTTAGTGTGACATCTAGTGGTATCAAGCTTAGTGTGACATCTAGTGGTATAAAGCTTAGTGTGACATCTAGTAGTATAAAACTTAGTGACATCTAGTGGTATCAAGCTTAGTGTGACATCTAGTGGTATAAAGCTTAGTGTGACATCTAGTGGTATAAAACTTAGTGACATCTAGTGGTATCAAGCTTAGTGTGACATCTAGTGGTATAAAACTTAGTGTGACATCTAGTGGTATCAAGCTTAGTGTGACATCTAGTGGTATAAAGCTTAGTGTAACATCTAGTGGTATCAAGCTTAGTGTGACATCTAGTGGTATAAAGCTTAGTGTGACATCTAGTGGTATCAAGCTTAGTGTGACATCTAGTGGTATAAAACTTAGTGTGACATCTAGTGGTATCAAGCT
>JAODUK010024317.1:0-24543 GCA_027564635.1 Typhlichthys eigenmanni
ATATATTCAGTCTAAATCTGTATAATTTATAGTTATATTATGTGATGTTATAGTTTAAAGTGTAGGATATTTAGCGTGTGGAATCTAATGTGTGAAAGTGTGCTGTAAGCGAATAGACAAACAGGAAATTATATCAAACAATACACTATAACAGCTTTAGTTTATAGTAGGCGGTAGATAGGCATCTCAGAATGTGCTGTTGAACGAATTTCAATTTAGTTTCATAAAATTCTATAAGAATGTAATGTGTATTATTAGCCACACAAATGTTTTGTTCTTCTGAATAGATTCTTATAAAACACATTAACTATTTTGTCTCAATATTTCCCCCCCAAAGGATAAAACATCCTCTGCTGAAGGAAAAGGTATATTGATAATGATCTTATTATAATCATTATCTGTGCTGCAACCACAGCCTGTGAGAATGGTGTCTCTGACCAGATTTGCCATCTCTTTTTTTCAGTTGCTTCCCTCTCATCTGTGAGACACTCAGTCATGGCCATCATGGTAGTGAAGCCACCTAAACATCCACCAGTTAAGGGTAAGAAACCCAAGGAACTCATTTTGTTGTAGTTATTTTAGTAAGTTGATTTTGTTCAAGGACTTCTTATAACCCCTCTCCTCTCACACACACACACAATAGAGTCAGGCAACCTGCAGTGGAACATGGGACACTCGGTCCTCAGGGAAGTCGACTACTACCACAGCCAATGGCTGACGGTGCGGCAGCCCGGCGACTACTATGTCTACTCCAGAGTCACCTTCTCGGGGTGGGATCCCAAGCAGCCGCTGGCCTGCCAGGTCCAGCTGAGGGAGAACCAGAGCAAGGAGGGCAAGGCCGTCATGTTGTCCTACTGCAGCAGGGAGCGTGTCAGCGTGGGGCCGTGCACAGCCTCCCTGGGGCAGGTCATAACCCTGAAGCAAGGCAACCAGCTCAGCCTCTGGGTACAGAACATGTCTGTGGTGAACTATGAAGGAGAGGCCACCAGCTTTGGACTGTTTAAGCTGTAGCGGACATCTTGATGTTGAACCCACATGTACCCGCCTGTCAAACACCATTACCCAGAGGCCATTGCTGTCTTATCTGTGGCTGACGCGTCGTACATTAGAACACATCCAGGACTGTATCTACAGGAACTATATACACACTTTGGACTTTTATTTTGGGTTATCAATCTATGGGGAGAAAAAACTTTTTTGTATAGATATATGCTTCTAAACAGACAACTTTTTAACATTGTGGACAACTCTGGGAAACCTTGTTTTAACTCCTGTTTCTGTGGTTTTTGTTTATATTATTTTTAATATTTAAAAAGAAATCCGGCAGAAGACAAAAAACAGGACAAATAAAGTCAACTTTTCATCACATTAAATATAATTGTTGACGTCACGTGGGGGTCAGAGGAGCTGGGAGGGCCACAATGCCCCGAGAGGCCTGCATGTTTGAGACCCCTCCTGTAGAGGCCAGGCATAAGAGCTGGAGTATGTCCTGACTTCAGGAATTAAAGCAGCTGTTAAAGACCAATAGTCAATGTAATATATTGGGTTCTATGATGGATTTCTCATACTTTATTCTTGAATAATTTATTTCAGTCTCTTATGTGAAATGTAACCTTCACATTCTCTGAATGTTTTTGATTTATTGTTTTGTATTTATTTATATGTATGGGGTTGTGTGAGTAGTAAAATGAAATGGTGACACTTAAAAAGCATTTGCCCATCTTCCCTGTACATCCGTACACATCACGTTAGACTAGGGCTATTGATTTGATTTTTGTATAATTCAAAAATCATGTGTAATACAGAATCCTGTGTTGGCTTCAACCAAAAACCAGATTTCATTATACCAAATGAATCATCGCCATATCAAGCCATAACGACATGTGTTGAGGCCCACCAATGTTCAGTGTAAGATGTCTAATTTTAACATACACGTACTAAACAGCCTACATACGTGAGATAGTGCCATTTGTATGGTTTTGGCCCACACACCATCTACCTTCCATGACAGTCATAACTTTATCCTTAATTTAGGTTGCTGAGAAATCTGTGGAAAACAAATATGTGGTTGGTTACATATAATTGGAAGCACCCAATTTGCTTCTTTTCCAAGCCCAGTTCTGAAACGCTAGAGCACATTGTTCAGTTCCTGTTCAGTGTCACCAATGCAGTAGCACGGAAAGTATGAATCTCTTAGAGGGATGTACAGAGGTGTAGAGGAATACCACTTGCACAGGATGTTTTACATACTCAGTCCTTCCATTCTGCTATGGGCCTCTTGCCGCAAAACAGTATCGGCAAAGCTTTGAGTGTGTGCAGTTGGATTATAATTTTCACTGGTAGAACAATGTCTTGGGGGATTTTTCAGTGAAATTGAATTTATCTTAAGAATTTGTAGACAGCAATTTGTTATTTTACATTTTATTAAAAATAATGGCCTCACTGAAAGTAACCTGAAATATGGTCTGCAAAAAAAAAGAAAAAAAAAAAGCATTACAATACTCAGAACAATGACAATTGCATAGAACAACTTTTCAAATGTGACAGTGATCAGGAGTGCAGGTTCTGGGAAAGAGTAACGAGGAGAACTTTCAGCCCATCACAATAACTTGCTCACAGAGGCTAACCGGCATTGACAATGCAGTAGAGAAGAGACAATTCAACAGTCACTATATTGACAATATTAATAAGGAAAAAAAAGAAGATATGGACAGGTGATGCATGCAGACAGCTCTCTGGCACGTGGTTGAGTAAGAATCTCAGCAGTGACGTTGAATAAAGAATGAGGTTAATTCAGATGAAGCACGGTTGTGTAAGTGAGTAATTCAAATACCCTTTGACTAGTCCAGACTAGCCCAGTGTCTTTGAGAAGGATGCTGCTTCTATGCCTTGTGCTGTGGCATCCTCATAGGGGAGGGCCAGGAAAATGTGGATTTCCCTCCAGATAGAGCCTTTACAAAATACATGGTAATTTGTCTTTCATTTTAAAATTAAAAAATACATACACTAGACACTATAGACTGGTACACTAGAAGGTTACATTAAAGGAATGCTTAACGCCAAAAATGCAATTAGCATACCAATTACCGGTCAGTCTGAAATGCTGAAAATAAAAACAAAAGATGGACAATGCAGCCATATTTGATATGTATAGGTGACTAAAATGATGGGCATTCCAGGCAGTGCGTAATGATACATTAATCGTGGCTTTATGCTTATGGAAAAAATATTCCATTTAGTAAGGACGACTGCATGTTTTGACTACATTTATGACTATGAGAGATGGGCTAATTTTGGTTAATTTAAACAGGTCACATGCCATTTACAATGTGTAACTAAATGACTAAACAGTCAATAGAGCACTTATTGCATGTCAGTTCTTATTTGTTCTCTGCAGAGGAGCAGAAACACTAAACCTCATTAGTGGTATAGAGTAATCTTGCACTGTGACAAAACACCAATTAAGTCCAGGTAAACGTTTGTCAGACACATTAGCAAGTATAGCTTTTTTTATTGAATATTTGACTAAACCGCAAGTGCATCTAAAAACATGATTATTGTCCAGTCTCTAATATCCTAGTCTCAGCTTATTGACTGCATTAGGAGGCACTTTAAGAGTCTCTCTCACACATTAAGTAAATCTGTTCAAACAAGGTGTTACTCTGTTTGCATGGGCTATACAGAAACCTACTGAGAAACAAATTATTTGAAACTCACGGTGGTAGATCAGTATAGTTCAACTAAAATCAAAGACAGATGTAAAGCCAACACTCATACCATAAAAGTCTTGGATAAACAATAAATACAATATTTAAAAAAATAATAAAGCAAAGCAATGCAATTAGTACATACTAAAATGTATTTTAGTTAGAAAAGTATAGGGTGACATCTTTGTCATTTATCTATATGTTGTATTTAATACAGTTAAGCCACTGCAATATTATTACTGTACGGTATACGCCTGCATCCCTGAAAGCTCTTGGACTATATTTAAATGTTGTGATTATCACGTTTCTGATGCAGTACATCATACTGTAGAAATACTGTACATTCATGCATTTTAAATACAGTTAAGGGCTGCATATGAAGATATACCAAACTAAAGTATACAGTTCTGCTATATTTTACTGTTTGATAGTCACTTTCATCAGATGTGCTAAAGCTTTTTACACCTAGACATGTTTGATGACAAGCAGTGTCTGTTTTTCAAACTCCCAAACACATGCTAAAGAAAGCTCAACAAAAACAAATGAAATGTTTGCTACTAAATTGGGAAGCAAGGCCACATAAGATAAAAAAAAATTGTACATATAATGCCAAATAAAAGAAGTCAGTGAGATAAAACACAATAAACTCAGTATATTTGTCAAAGTAAGTGCATGCACAAAAACCGCTATGGAACCTTTAATGGCTTCTTACTCCTTTTGCATTTGCTATTGAATCACAGCTGCTGGTGCTGCCCTTTGAGTGCTTGTTTTGCCAGTTTGCCCTCAGTGTGCTGTTGTCTGGGGTTGGCCACTGTGTGTGATGTCACTGGGATCAGTGAGGGTGAGTCAGTACCAGGAAGACAAATCCTACCATGTCAATGCCAGGTCTGCAATCTGAGGCCAAGCATGTACCTGGAGGGAAGACCCACGTCTCCTATGGAAAATGATGACCGCAGCCACACGCGGCACACTAACATACAGGCGCATGCACACATGAAGTCACACACCTGTACCCATGCTAGTGCGCACACACACACACACACACACACACACACAGTTCAGTGGCTGCCATCCTCCCTGGCACAGTCGTTCTTCTGTTTGGACAGTTTTCGGACCACCCTCTCTAGGTCTTTGCGAGACTTCTGCTCCTCCTCCAGAAACTGCTTCATCCACTTGTTCTCCTGTGGGTGTGCGCAGAGAGCAGGAGTAGGTGAAGAAGACACTTCCTTCCTGTTGCCACCTACACAAACTGCCACTAGTAGCATGTGTAGACCCGTTACCTGCCGACGTCACCGCCACTTCAACACATGGTTGGTGAAGTCCCGTTGAGCCCCACATATAACACCTTTGCAATGATCCTTATGACTCAACATTATTTCACCTGCTATGTGTCCTAGATGATCATTTGTCCTGTCCTTTTTGACCAGTTTAAATATCTCTTATGAGAGTGGGAATACAACCAATAAAATGCATCCATTTTGGTCAGTTTTCCGCAGACAGTTTTCATCTGCTAAGAAAATAAAACAAAGCATGCCTAGAAGCTGCTGTGTGACGGGATACACTACTAACCAGGTAGGAAACCCAGAATTCATTTTGTGTAGCTGAAGTTTAATATTAGACAAAAGTAATCATAAATACAGGCAGAGACAGTACGCAAACCATGCCCACTAAAGTGAAGCAGTCAGCGCGAACATTATGCTAAATTAAGTTACCTAGCTAAAAACAATCAAAAATTCACCACGTCAAAGAATTACTATTATGTCAAACAACATATGTTAGGCATTTTGACTATGTGGCTGCAAGCATTTACATGTGGTCTTTGGTGGTTAATGTTCTTTTTTAACTTGACAATTCATTAGACTCTTGACTCAATGGACTGTATGTCATAATAGTTTGTAAAAATTAAATGGGTATAGAGTCGGCACCCCCCCACCGCCCCACACACTCACAACACTGAAGGTGAAGGCAGGCAGGCATCTTTGTTAGGAACAACAACCCAAACATATACTAAATAAATACTATAAAGTCTGGGGTCCATACATTCAAAATTATTTATTTCTGTGTCCATACCTTAAGGAAGCTGAAATAATAATAATTATTATAAAAATATCATTAGTTGTTTCTATCATTGGGGTGTTTCAGTAAATGTGTGTACAATGAAAAGCTAAAGATAACTCAAAGGAAGCCATCCACACAAACTAGTTGAGTACAACTGGAGTAAAACGTTAAAGCACTATTGTAGTGGTTTAATAAAAGTTGTGGTTTCTATAAGCATTGGCAGCCCCCAACGCAATGTAATTGCAAAGCACCGGTAATTGCAATTATGCCTACAATCTGTACACCATACAATATATTAATTACCTTTTTCAACTCCTGAACCTCATCCTTAAGTGCATACACTGCATCAACAAGACTCCTGCAGGGGGAAATGGGCAGAACATTGTTGCCACCAGCCAATGAAGAACGACATGCCTATTCCTTGTAATTGAAACAAAAGCTGCTTCATTCATCAGGACGCTGCCATATCTACTCCACCGGCGGCAAACTCAAAAACCTTTAACGTGAATGGATCAACGCTTTATTCGTTGCACCATAGAGTGAATCTCAATACATGGACACATTGTGTGATATTAATCAGTGAGGTCTCACTTTTCCTCAATGACAGTCTGGCCGTTGCTTTTCATCTCCTCAACAATAATCTTCTCTTCTTCTGGCAGGAGAACCTGGGGGATGCACTCTTTTCTCACTGCGGTACACATGCACACACACACACGCACACACACGCACACGAAATGTGACAACACATTGAAATTGTGATTACTGCTGATATAAAAACATGTTTTGAAGAGTAGCATAATCTTGTGACTTGTTCTCTGCAACACATGCATGCACACGCACACACGCACCTGTGGAGGTCTGGTGTAAGCTGGCTCCTGTGCAGTATGCCTCAATCACCTTCAGTATCTGGGCATCTTCTTCCAGAGCGGCTGTACCTGTCATTCCAAAGCACACCAGAGGACTGTCAGCCTCATGCACACACAGCAGACACAGGTTGAGATTTGATGGTACCTAAGACCACTTAAGGGTCCACCAAGAAGAGGTTCCTGTAATGTACAGCCCTACAGGTTAACCATGGTTGCATCCATATCAGGAAAAAGTGATATGTACTATATCATCCTACGATATCATTCATTCTGGCATGAGCTTTCTTTTGATAAAAAAAGTGACTTTGACCATACTGTATTTGTATGTGTGCTATACGTCTATTCACACATCTGTTTATATTTTACATGTTTAATCTACCTTAAATTTTGCAGCGATTTGAAAGGTACTTTAAATTAAATGTACTCATTATTATTGATGCCGACTAAATAATTCTCATTCTGAAGCAGCACAAACTGTGGCAATATCTTTTTTGGAAATATTACAGGTTGTTGTAATAGTATGCATTTGAATTAACACCACATACTTTTCCTAAGAAGAACGTCGTCATCAGAAGGTTTCCTCTCTTTCTTTCGGTTTCCTGGCAGGAACTTTTTTATTGGTCGCGGGCTCTTGCTGGAGTCCTTAGAAAGTGTGACACAAAGTGTAAAAGCACATAGCCAAGCCGTACACCCACAAAGACACACACGTTCAAGCCAAATGTCAAGCAAGCCTTCAGAGTAAACATATTTATTTTTAAATGTCAACAAACAAGGCAAAAAGCATGTTGTTAAACTACACTAGCCCTAGGCTACTGCAAAATGTGTATTTTGCCTTTACATTACAATCTTCTTGAGAAGAAATACATTTTGGTTTGGTTTCCACATTTCCTCAAAAGCTGTCATCTACATCAAAATGGTAAAGTATTGTAGACTGGTGTAACCAGACCATATTCACAAAGGCCATACTGCATTGGGAAGTGTTCGCAGTAGTTGCAACCTACTTGGTGTGGATCGCTGGTTCCACACCATCTATCATCAACTATTGGACAGAGCTGAACCAATCAGCGTTGCTACAACTGTTTTGAGCACCTCATCTAGCTCTACCACCATTTCATCTCACTAACCCATGCTGATGGGGCCAGCAGCATGGTGGCTGTGAAAATGCTAATGAAAACAGGTTTTCCACTATAATCTCAGCTAAATGCATTGAGCTGGAAGCAATAAGTGGGCAGAGCCAAGCTAACAGTATTCAGGGGCTCCTTTAGCATTTGAAACCAAAGTATACATTTCAAAACAAACTGACTATTTTAGGCTTTAATTTAATGTGTTAAGTGCAACAGCATTTAGCAGTGACTTTTAATACGTACATTTAACAATAGATAAATAGATCCATTTAAAATAATGACATCACACCACAGTGATTCACACATTACGTAGTTTAACCAATTGTTATCATATTTAACCCACAAATACAGGTTAGATATATTATATGCACACAAATATTTGAGGCATTAGGAAATGCAATATAAGTTGATATTAGATTTTAAAACCATCCAACACATTACAGTTAGGTGATGCTTAACGCTGCATATTTACAATAAAAATCTGAGTGTGTGCATTCCATAAATGTTCTTTTTACTGGTCACAGCCAAGTCAGTATGTATTGTATAGGTGATGATTCATTCATTGCCATCAACCATGGTGTGCTTTCGGTGTTTGGTTTTGAAAAACACTCATAGCATAACTCCTACAACTTCTTGTGAAAAGTTTGTCTGAGCAAAGTCCGGCAAACATGCACATGGGCACAAAGGAAGTATAATTTGGCCTGGCAACAGACATCTGTAAAATGTGCACACTGACACCGCCTACACACACACACACTTACTGTAGCAAGCAACATTTTCAGTAGATGTCGTGAGCATTGTTGTACAATAAACCATAAATGGGGGTTGATCGAAACAGTATGAAACTACTTTATGGCATGCTAAGCAAGACCCTTTTTCCTTTCTCTGCAGTGTGTGTGAACTGTGAAGAGCACAGACAGAGCGACAGAGCACAGGAAACCAACAGATGGCGAAGGACAGAAGCAAACATATAGTGATGACATGCCACAAACACCAGAGCAGACACATTTAAAAACGCCCCAAGCCAGCACACAAACAAACCAGAAGATGAGCTCAAACCTTACCTTCATGATATAAGACATCCTCTAAAGACGATAGAAGACAGTGTGTAGAAAGAGAAAGAAACAGAAAGAAAAAGGAGATATAATATGAAAAATATGATATGGGATTTGACAAAATGTAAAAGGTTTTACATTTAAATCTGCGTGTGTTTGCTTGCCACACAGTGAATTTTTGGAATTATTCACGAGAAAGAACAGAGCAGGAAACAAAGAGATATGGAGAGTGAAGATAACCGCAAGGGAGAAATAATTAATATTACACATGCAATATCTACAGCAGGAAGGTCAGAGATGGCTGCCATACTCTTGGATGGTTGCTGGCATTCTCACAAGGTGCTGAAATGAGTAGTAAAGGAACAGAAGCAGTCCATTTTGGTATGCTGGTCGTTTGAGGAGGGCTTGCATTTCGTGCCCTCGATTATCAAGGTTGTGTTTTCAATATTTCCATCCTATTAAAAGCACACAATAAATGTGTCAAGCAAAACCAAACCTTACATACCTCCTGTCAAAAGTCAAATTAGTAAAAGCTTTGACTGATTGCTTCACACCCTGCTTTCATGTAGATGTAGGTTGTGTGGAGAAGGCAAGATGCCCCTATAAGCAACCTTCAGTCTTATACCTTTTACAGGGGTGTGATGATAGAGTCACAAGACAAGATCACGAGCGACAACACACAATATTAGGTTTTAATACTATTTGACAAATCTTCAATGATAGCATTTTAATTTAAGAAGATTTATGTAGACTGTTGTTCTATACAGTATAGGATGATAGGAGAAAGGAGAAATGTGCAGAAATGATTGCTATGCTTTTCATTTTCTACAGCAGGTGTACACTGAATTATTAATACCGATGGGTTAGGGTTTTTCAATAAGCGGACATTTGGTGATGCTGATGGGTTGAAATGGTTGACAAATGCTTCTGCAACCATGCAACTGTTATTAAACCTTAAAGTAAGCAAATTTACTTTTGTCAAATTCAGTGAATATCTACTCACTACTTGTTGTCCGTGTTGAAACAATCAGGTTTTCCTACAAAGTGGTGCAGACCGCACCACACAACGCTATTCTAGCCTTGGCAATGCATCTTTCTCCAGATTGACTAACTCCACCTTAATACAAACAGCCTTGTCTTTAACAAGACAAATAGCCTGGCCCTATACCAATTGATTTCATAGCCATTATGGCAGATCAACAAGATAGTAAAAACAAACAGTAGCCTAGAGTGTTATGTCTTCTGCTTTCAGAGCTACAGTATACTGCAAAAAATTTGGGACACCCCTCTGAATCATTGAAGTCAGGTGTTCCAATCACTTCCATGGACACAGGTGTATAACATCAAGCACCTAGGCATGCAGACTGCCTCTACAAACATTTGTGAAAGAATCGGTCTCTCAGGAGCGCTCTGAATTCAAGTGTGGTACTGTGATAGATCTCCACCTGTGCAATAAGTCCATTTGTTAAATGTCCTCACTACTAAATATTCCACGGTCAACTATTAGTGGTATTATAACAAAGTGGAAGCGATTGGGAACAACCAAAACCGAAGTGGTAGGCCACATTAAAATCACAGAAGGGGTCAGCGGGGTCATGTGCATGTAAAGGCAGGCGTCCCAACATTTTTGGCAATATAGTGCATGTTGACAGAATGCAGTGCAATCGCAGCATTAAGAATCGCTTGTCTTGGAATCAGGAACAATTCAATGAGTAAAACAAAGGTAACCGACTATAATAGCAAACGCTGTGGGTGAACGGCACTGCCATGTGAGTTATGTCAGAGCTAATATTATCCTCTTCTGAGTATGCAGCACATCACTGGGGGAAAAACAGCCGAAAAAGTACATCTCGATAAGCCTATACTAGAGCCTACATCTGTTACATTCTTGTTACTTAACTCTTACTAGCTAATACTGTGCACTTTCTGCATTAAGTTTGAAATAGGCCTACATTGTTTAAACATTATTGCTGTAAATAGTACATGATAAATGTATGAACCAATGTTTCATAATTTTTTTTTCCTAATTGATCCGCATCAGTGTGTTAAAACCTACTAGACTAGCCATCTAACAGTTAAAAATTAAATATATATAAATCCAATAGCCTATACCAGAGACAGGGGGTCCTCAGAGGTAGTGCAGGGGGTCCCTACAAATTATTTGATCCCAACCCTGAACATGCAAACCACTTTTTTAAACCCATACACCGATAATATAATTCCTGCGTGTCTGTGAGGAGGTCGCAGCTGTTCACTATAGGTGGATATTCCCTGCAGTCTGAACATTCAAATCGTAATCCCTATTCTTCAATAAGCACTGTACCAACAAACTGTACAATCACACACTTGTTCACCAAAGCCTTATCCAAATAATAAAGACCCTACATGGAGTGAGCGTCGCCAATGAAGTGTGGGTCCGGACGGTGTTGTGCAATGCTTCACTCCAAACTACCCGCCTGCCACATTTGTATCGTCATGTGATCTTGTGTGTGACGTGGAAATCTCCGCCATCACTGTCCATACTAGGCAAGTAGCGGAGATATTGGGGAGGGAGATATTGTCATCACGGCGACGCCTACCTCTTTATAGCCAAGGGCTGCGGAGGGCTTGAGCGGAGGTGCCGGGCGGAGGCAGCTGAGGGACCAGGGCTTGCTGACCCTGGGGGGCTCCAGCGGGCCACGGACACTCAGGTGGGACTGATGGGACAAGGAGCCGGCCCTGCTGATGGGCGCCTTGCTGTCGCCAGCCTATAGGAGACCACAGGGGGGCGACAGTGAGAGTTACAGTCAGGCAGGAACCTCCGGTGCTGAGAAATGTATCCACAGAGTGCCCAAATCTGTAGTTCCTCGAATGGCCACTTGAGGCGGGCTGCAAAAGGGAGTCAATCCCCATAGACTCCAATGTTAAAATGTACAACTTTACAGCAGAAATAAAACATGTTTACAGCCGGGAACAAAACCGATTTCGCTTTCTATTGGGGATGTGCATTCTTATATACCGCACCAGTGTAAAATATATACAGCCACCTTCAAGATGGTGCCAACAGCTTATACACCGCAGCAGTGTAAAATATATACAGCCACCTTCAAGATGGTGCCAACAGGACTTCCTTCTTTGGTGAAAGGTTGGAGGTGCTCCAGCCACTCCTGTAGCTCATGGGGGTTGCTGCAGAACACTACCACGCGGTCCATCGTGCTTCCTGCAGACACAGCAACAAGCTCCATCCATACAGCTTCAACCCCAGGACAAGCATTTAGCGGCCAAAAGGCTTCTCCTCCAAACCTGTAATGTCGAACGCATAGTGGCCGGCGTCCGCGTCCTCTGGCTGCCTGATCACAGTGGTGCCTTTCAACGGCAGACTTCCCTGGAGAGAGACGAGACAGGACCATGGGATGTGGCATTGGCTCTCCTCAGGGCTCGCTAGTGGGACATGTAGCTTACCTGATAAATGAAGCCACTCATACGGGGGCTTGCAGAAAGCATAACCAGCGTGTTGGGGAACATCATCAGGTAGCGCTCCTCCTTCTCCTGCAACACACACACACACACACAACATGAGAACTGGAGCCTGATTTCCTTTTGGGATTCCCACGGAATACCTGTGAAATGGGAAACGGTTGTTTGTAGAAATGAACAGAAACGACAGCCCTAATGTTGAAATACGTGTAATGCAAAAAGTCTATCTATGTTTAAGTGACATTGACTTTCTGTTTAATGCTGTTTTATGTAGGCCTAGCTATACGTTTATAAGATTGACTACTAGTCCACGCAGTTAACCTCAATGTAGGAAAAAATACATCCGTTTGTCTATAAACAGGACAGGAGGAATTCTTCTGTGATTGGGGCGGGACAATATGAAATTATTTGAAAGTCACGGAACGGGACAAGACATTTTTTGTGTTGTGGGATGGGACAGGAGTGCAGATCCACTCCTGTGACATGCACTAATGAGACAATGCTCACTCTATGCCTCACTCTATATGCCTGATGGCTGTAACAGTTAGCTATTGATCAACTGTTGTTGCCCTGGATTGTCTGCTACAGCGGTAGTTCTGAGAAATACAATTGCCTTTCTTGTCTTTCCCAAACCCCAGAAAGACCCCAACAAAGAAACCACATGACAGATAGATGGTTATACTAGCAGTATAGCCCCAATGTGGTTTTTCTGTTTTGACATATATAACACATTAACCACAGGGTCCAGCACCACCAACTCAACAGGCCCTACATTGTCTCACTCATCATTTCTGACAGATTGAGAAGAATGCCAGATTAAGTTCATTTAGCAGAAACTGACTGACTGGTTAGTGTCCAGTTGTATTCCAATAATAATAATAAATATCGTATTAGAAAGAGAAATAAGGTTTCTTTGTGGAAGCTCAAGTTTATTTATTTATTATGATGAAGCCACCTTGTGATCGGAGTGTGAATTATACAATGATAATCGTGGGGGGAGAGGGTCCAACATTTTCTCCGGAAATCCTTGGTCCCGTATAACGTGCGTTGTTAACTGCCGACAAATTAATAATTTTTTACCTAATTATGATATGTAATTTTATAACCAAATTTGTTATACATTTTATTCAAAAAATGTTTTACATTATGTAAATGCTAAACTAGTGTATAGTTTTTGTTTCAAATACATTTTGATTCCTCCATGATTTGACTAACTTTCAAACTCTTCCGAGTTCAAAAACTTTATACAAAATAAATTAAAACTAGTTTTAATAATTAATTAATAATTGTATTATTTACTTATTATCTATGTGTAGGGGCCAGGGTTTCACTGGGTATGCTTTAACCAGCTGAAGACAGGTAAACCAATATAGTAGTATTGATAGGGAGTACACTAATCATTCCGAAGGTGCTCTAATCCAAATAGATGTACAGAGTACAAGTAAGAAGCTGGTCAAGTTTACACAGAAGTTAACTACACTAGCATGTTGACTGTCAGCCTGGTGTAACCAGACCCACAATGCACTTGGTGAATAGAGTCTGGGCACGCATTGGAGTGTCGTTGCCTCCTACTGGGCGTCGACCTCTGTTCAATTTCTAAACTATTGGACAGCCTTTAGCCATTGCTGCAACTGTTTTTATTGCTTCCCCCCCCACCACCACCACACACACACACACACACCTGCTAAGCCACCCTTCTATGACTGCACCAGCCCCGTCTCACCTCGCTGGGCCCTGTCTGCATGTGGATCTGAGACACGTAAGTCACTTGGCCCAGGCTCTTCATGCTATCACCCTCCCAGCCTCTCACTGCCTCCGACAGGATCTGAAGCTCCAGGGTCTTACGCTTCCGCAGGTCTTGGCACTGTGCCTGGATGGACGGACGGACAGACCCACACACACACAGATTGACTGTTGGCAATTACTCTAATAACAAACTACAGTAAAAGTCTGAGAGATCAACTATACTTTATATTGTCCTTCACACAAATTAAGAAATGAATCCACCCCTAATACCATATCATAATTCATATTAATAAAATAAGTATGGATCTGTGCCCCAGTAAAGCTTTTCTTTGTTTTCTAGACACCCGGTAGAGGGCATATTTTTCAAATAAATTTTTAGCAAAAAGAAAACAAATCAAAGCAAAGCAATTCAAGTCTTTATATAGAAGAGTCTATTCATATATCCTTTGATTTGACCTGCTTCTATTCTATTCTTCTATTACACTCAGCATATTCTGTCTGGTAGCAGGGTGGAAAGGCAGAGGTGAGTAACACCTAACACCTGTCAGGGACCCGACAGGGGCTGTCCCCGTTCGCAGGGGAAAATGACAAAGCAACATCTTACACACAAGAGGACATGCTATAGAAACCTGGGAAAGCTACCTGATCTGCTGCAAACCTGTCAAACCTGTGAAATCACACATGTACACACTAGGGATGGTCAACTAGTTTCCCTGACGTTTGAACTTTAAACATCAAAAGGTCCACACAATTAAGCGGCATTTAAAATGTATTAGAATGTGATTTACAGTTTCAGTAATATAATTTATAAAAATATAAACTCAGCAAAAATAGAAATTTCCTCTCACTTTCAACTGTGTACTTTCAGATAACTTAATGTGTGTAAATATTTGTATGAACATTTAAAGAGTCAACAACTAAGACATGAACTAAAAATGACGAGTCCGTCCATCACCCCTGGTGATACAAAACCGTGACTCATCAGAGAAGAGCACTTTTTGCCACTCCTGTCTGGTCCAGCGAAGGTGGGTTTGTGCCCATAAGCGACATTGTTGCTGGTGATGTCTGGTAAGGACCTGCCTTACAACAGGCCTACAAGCCCTCAGTCGAGCCTCTCTCTCAGCCTATTGCGGACAGTCTGAGCACTGATGAAGGGATTATGTGTTCCTGGTGTGACCCGGGCCATCCTGTACCTGTCCCGCAGGTGTGATATTTCTGGGACCCTGGGCATCTTTCTTTTGGTGTTTTTCACAGTCAGTAGAAAAGTCTCTTTAGTGTCCTGCGTTTTCAGAACTGTGACCTTACTACTCTCTGTAAGCTGTTAATGTCTTAACGACCGTTCCACAGGTGCATGTTAATTAATTGATTATGGTTAATTGAACATGCATGGAAAACATTGTTAAACCCTTTACAATAAAAGTTATTTGGATTTTTACAACATTATTTTTTAAATACACAGTCCTGTCTTTTTTTGCTTTATGTATGTATGTATGCATATTAGAGCTGTCAGAATTTAATTTGCAATTAGACCTAAAACTTTAGGTTTTTTAAACAGTATAAGCGTTTAACCTTAGAATTATATAAAGATACATTTAACCAACTACTATTTCTGTTGCCGACTAGCAAGGGTAACAACTTTTAACCAACTAGTCAACTAATCGCGACCATCCCTAGTATTTTGGTATGTAAACACATGTGAAAACCTCCCTTCATTTTGCAGTTGCAGACTTCTCACACTATTTTAAAGAAATGGTGTGAAGAGGTTGAGCAAAGGTTGTCTCAGAGGGATATGCAGCCAAGTACGGTGTGGTTGCTTGTTTCTAACCTCACTGCACCAGGAACACGCCCACAGTAGGAACAATATGGTCACTCGCATGCAGTGGCAAAGTGTGCCTTACGTTCATTAGAACTATTTCCATCCGAGGCGAGCAGCAATCTATGAATATTAAACAATTACCTTGTCTCTCAAGAATTCCACAAGACTAAGGCTAAACTAAAACGAGACCAGACTAAAAACGGTTTGGCAAAAGGCAGGGTTTCAACCCTAAACCACGTGTAGAGCCGTTTATAGCACGATGCTATCAACGATTGTTGATTGTAGGTGCTGTTGTTGAGTGTTTTGTGTTTAATGTGGATGTATGACACACAAATAATTTACAAAAGCAATAATTATTAAGTGAATGAATGAATTAATATACATCTATCTATCTAGCTAACTATCTAAAATATGCGCAGCCTTGTTGGGTGCAAACAGGGTGTGAAGGCTGTCATCAAGCAGACCTACCACCAGACTCTTAAATGCGGCTGTCGCCTTCACTATGTCCACATAGTCTGGATGAGCCTCCTGCAGGACGCACGCACGCACGCGCACACACACACACACACACACACACACACGTCAGCTGTTAAACACACACAAACCAATGCCATGCCTGGCCCCTATAAGTGTTGATAATACAGTGCAAAGTATAAAGGTAGATGTACTCTATTTAATATGGCAGACAGTAGACACAGAGACAGTCACAGATAGACATAGATACACACACAGACAGACAGATCGGTCCATCTCTACCTCCACATGTCTCTCCAGTTCCTGCAGCAGAATGGGGTACTTGTCTAGCCTCATGAAGGGCTTACTGAGGCTTGTGGTCAGGGTCAGGATGCCTGGAGAACTGGCTCCCTGGATCTCCATGAACTTGTCCAGGTCCTCACTGCACATGCGCGCACACACTCACTTTACTAGGATAAAGGTCATCTATCCTGACGGGCCAGATGATTTGTTTCACACAACCATCTGGGGAGCCGTCCATTGAAATGGTTTAGATTTTTTTACATAATACCTTCAAATCCACTTGATAAGAGATCCACACAAGTTATTCCTACACTTAATATGTGAAACACTATATCTTTGAGATTATATTTCCATACATTAAAAAAAAAAGAAAAAGTATAGTATAAAATAAATACTAATAAATAAATACTTTAGATTATTTTAAATTATATTCATATAAGTATATGATCTTTGCAGACACAAATGACATTCCTTTTAAACAAACATATTCAACTAAAGTTATTAGTTTACAGCTGCAACATGCCATTTACAAAACTATATATAAAACTTCCTGCAAATGAAATGCAATTTCATTGTGTGAAAAGGCCTCTTGTACAAATTGTAAGTAAACCACAATTAGATATCCTGTTAGCAGTTCACTTCCCCTTGTCTAACTATTTAAGCTCAACATTATAGAAAGTGACAAGGAGAAAACTAAAGTGTCCTCCAGAGTAGTGAAAAAAGGTCAAATATCATTGGGGGAGGGTGTGTGAATCAGCGTTTGTGGTAGAGGAGGAGAGCCTAATAATGATTATAGAGAAAACCTTTTTGAAGTTTAGTGCTGCCTGCACATTCAGTAGGGGCGCAATAACAGCACTCTTTCATGAAGAGGGACACCTTGTGGCTATGAGGAGGCTGACACCTTGTGGCTATGAAGAGTCTGACACCTTGTGGCTGTAAATTGAATTACAATTATATGCAGAAACTTTCCTCAACACAGGCATATTGACCAGTGGTGTGCGGTCAGGCCCTTCAACCCCTTCAGGGAAGTGGTGACCAAAATTAAACAAGAATGTTATTTTTAATTTATGAAACACTGTCAGGGCCAGCAAGGCCTTCTCTGCTGGCCTAAACACATCAGAATCACTGACTTGAATTTTCCGTTTAACCCTCCCACTGTCCTAAGGCATTTCAGCAGACGAGCAGCAGAGGGAGCGAACCGCGGAATGTCATATGTCCGTGTTGTGGTTGCTGCCCGCTACTGGCAAGTGCCCCGGGTCATTTTGACCCATAGGACAGCGGGAGGTTAAATATATTATTTCATGAATAAGTATGACATTATTCCGATTTTCTGTTTAAATATATTATTTAATGAATAAGTATTACATTAATCCCAATAGCCTATTCTCTTAAATTAATATTTTCTCTTGGTTGCGCTGATTCCAGTAGATTATGTTTATGTTAGAGCTTTTATCCAATCATATTTCAGCCATCATGTGTTGCTATGTCAAAGAAATCTACCTTGAGGCCTTCAGAACCAACATTGTGGGTGCCTGTAACTAAATGGCAATGACCACTGTTGCTTTAACCAATCAGATAGCTAACGTGGAATGCCGCCAACGTCGGCATTTCCATGTCCTTTGATTGGATGGTCAGAGCGTAACGCTAGGTTCACATTGAAGTCATGCACTCCGTTACGTTGCGCCGGAGGTCGTTCATTTCATTGAAGCCCGTCTCAACCAAACCCCATGATCGAGCAGGAGACTTGCTTCTCTTCCAGGTATGGTGGCCAACGCCGGTACTACGTCTGGGGGCAGAACGCCTATATTCCCATTTCTATGAGTTTCCTAAAGACCAGGAAAGCTTTTTTTTCTTGCGTGACGTCATCGTGGAGAACAAGCAAAGTACGTGCATCGGAGTTTGTTTGGTTACCATGGAGTCGGGACAGAACAGGGACACCCGCGCACACAAATGTTGTTTATTTTGCCTTGATAATTTACATTTTGTGGATATATTATGGCCCATGGATTAAACGTAACCAGGTATTAAAATACTGTATACTCTAGGTACAGGTTCTGCATTTAACAAAACATCTTTAGGTAATTTAGGTAAGCTTATGTAGACATAAACAACTGCTATGCTACAGTGAGCCTAATGTAGACACAAGCAGTAAGAGCTACATTAACAGCATAAGTACGATAGTGCTATGGCTAGACCACAGCTACTCTGTACATTGGCTAGTTCATGTTGAATGCTACTGTGATCAGCGCTGGGATGTGAACGTGCATGTGCATGATTGCTATGACATCTGCCCCCAAGAACTCTGATTAGGCTCCACCACTATTGCCGGATGCGCTTTTGAGCAGATTCATTTTAAATGAATGGGTGCCATTCTAAAGTACCGTATCTAGCTCTTATAATACATCCATGGTCTCAACGGAGTGGAATTGGAAGTGATTTGATCATTTGATATCTAAAATGTTTGTAGATATTGATTGATTACAATTAACAATTTTGGTTACTTCTAGTTATCGTTTGCAGCAAGCAATTTTTGTTACTCCGCCCAAAGCCACACCCACTCACTAACCCAATGCCAGTCAGTCCCACTCAACTTGTGGGCCTGGCTGTTAGTCATGAAGTCTGTTGATGTCACATAGTGGGATTCCTATGGCAGAATATCTGACCAATCAAATTGGCGAATATCAAAATAGAATGCAGATGCAAAGTTCGACCCATTCTTTCCCCTGGGAGAAGGAGTTATGTAGCCTGTAAAACCACGCACGCACACACACAGCCTGGCTACACATCCATACACACGAATGGCAAGCCTTCCCCACGCCAACCGCCCTTGGCATATTATCTGCATTGTGATTTATGTTGCACTGCATTTCTCATGCAGTATTAACAAATAATAATTCATAAATTATTATTAATAAAATCATTTATAAATTTCTCGCCTTATCCTCACCACTCTTGCAATTGCAAATGCTCAATTATTGCATTTGTTTATCTATTAGCAAAACAACAGCGCTAGCCGCCCATTATGCAAGTTAGTCGGCGACCGGAACTTTCAGGCGTTAGAATAGCGCTGCGCGCGTTCGGGCCGTCCAGATGAATCCACCAATGGTAGAGCGCAAGGCTTAACCATTGGTTAAGCCTTGCGCCTTTCCACTTTGAACAATGTTGATACATGTGGGACCACGTGAGGTGCTGACCTGTGGTCGGTGAGCACACACACAGCAGACGGGTGGCTGGAGCAGTAAGCCAGGTACAGAGTCCTTATCTGACACATCAGGCCTACATAGCAGCCTGCTATGCACTGCTGGCTCTCTGGAACCCTGCAGCACACGCACAAAGAGAGAGGGAATTAATTGCATCGTCAAAAAGTGAGAGTGAAACAGAAAGTTAAGTGATATGAAAGAAAAAGAGGACAACAGCATATTTTACACAATATCCACAAGAGGGCGCATGACAACAGGGATGCAACAGGGTGAACATCATGGGCGGACAGTTAGTTTTTGTGGGAAGCTCTGGCATCTCTCACTTGGTGCATTCCTCCAGCGCTACACACAGGCCCTGCTGGAAGGTGAGGATGTCCTCTAAGTTCCCACAGAGGCTAGCACTGTCTGCAGTGCTCAGTCTGGGGAACACACACGGATGAAAAAAAGTGGTTAGCATTGTCCAGTCACTAACAGCTTCGTTATGGGATTCATTACATCCAGTGTATTGAAGTATGAAGTCAGTGATTTTAACATATTACACATTTTGGTCAAATTCAGCGATTATCTCCTCACAGTCCGATTGCTGCCGACTCTATGTAAATACAGCAATCTGAGGTTTCTACACAGCCCTGGTGATGTAAATTGGAACATAAACAGACAACACTATCCTAGCTTGTGGCAATGCCTGTCCGATGTGAGGGGCGGAGCTTCCGAGGGAGTGTATGTTAATGTTCAAATAGCAACACTCTCTCTCCAGAGAGAATTTAACACCACCAGCTAAATTAAGCAATTTTAATACGTTCCTTTATAAAATAACGTTTTACCATTTCACGTGGTAGTCTACTCTTACAATAGGAAAGAAAGTACCATCACGGTGATGAGTAATTTATAGTCATTTGCTGACAAAACAGCATTTAACGCAAAAGCATTTAAGAACAATAAGTGTATTTTGAATAGGGTTGAGCCGATAGACGATGCCATTGCCGATGTCTGACAGACATCACAATGTGGCAAAATAGCGATCAATTCTTTACACAGGACAGGCAAATGGTGTAAACGAAACACTGAGAATACATCCGATATCCGATGATCCCAGCATACCTCACTGGTAATGCTGCAAATTATATATTCTGATGCCAATGCATGTATACACAGTATTGTATGTTTGCCTTGATTCTCTTAACCTTGTCTCCTGTCTTACCTGTCACTGGCCTGTAGTGGGCGCAGATAACCACCCAGCACGGTCTGTAACTCCTTAACAAACTCACGCTCATGTTCCAAGATGTCCTGTACCACCTGGGAGAGGAATTTAACGTGAAATTAAACTATTACACTCAAGTGGAAGGTGAAGGAGAATGTGTCAGCCAGGATCTTTGTGTGAGAGAACCATATGTCTGTTCTTATTGCAAGACGAGGGAGGGGCCTAAAAGGAGTTTTATGACAAAGTTTCCATAGATCATAAATGCCCACTCACCACACTATAGTAGTTCTTGGTAAGCGGAGTCCCTTTAGGAGAAAGTGGTTTCTCTGCAAGAAGGGCAGTGATGAGGAATAACAATAAGCAATAAGGCAGAACAATCTTCCAAGACGGGGATTAAGACATAACATTTAGTCTAGGACCAGGCTAAATCCCTTTTGGGAAAACTTGCAGTGCACTTTGTGTTATGAGTAAGCCGTCACGATAACTCTTTTGTTGGCCGATTAATGGTCCAAGAAATAATCGCGATAAACAATATTGTTGTTATTTTAAGTGCAGACAAGAAAAGCCAAGGGTGGAATGACTGACTATATAGGCCTAATCCAAGGAGTCGACCAGGGAAGCAGGGAGAAGTTGAACTGAAACACAGGAAACATTTTATATTCAAAACAAGCATCCAACACACGGTCGTGGTAAAGGTTGGTTGTGAATTACGTATTGATGTGACCTACACCAGCGACCATGATTTTGTCCAGACGGAGCAGTAACTTAATCCAGTATTTTAGGATGAAAGTGACGCAGGACATTTGGGAGTACGTAGGCTATATGGGTAAATAGTGTGCCTTCTAAAGGCAACTCAAAATTGTTATCATTAAGAAACAGCTAAGTTTGAACTTACTATAATCATTTCAGGTTTGCAGAGACATATTCCATATTTTCTGTAGACATGTAGATATTTTAACCAGCAGCAAAATTATAGAGGTCAGTTCAGAATTGGAGAATGTTCGTGGCGAACATGTTTGCTTTGACCTTGATTGTTGAACTTTTTGTGTAAACATTCCAAACATATTAGATTGAAACTGTCACCCTTCGTCCAGCGTCAATGTGTGTTCGTTAAGAACTACCTCCTCAAACCGTTCTCTGCGAACACAAGCAAACGGAAAAATGTTTGACAATTCTAAACGCACCTCTGTTCCACTATTGTCGTGTGACATGAATTATTAGTTGTGATTGGTTACACTAGTATCATTGCTTGGCAAAGTAGGTAGCCTACAAACCTTGAAGCGAATAAACAAATGCTGTATTTTTGCATTAATTCTTCTAAATGTAATTAGCTGGAATTATGCAGTCAACAATTCAATATCCATTGGCCTTGAGGAACACGTATCAGCTGTCGCTGTCTGCTCTGTGTGTGCGTGCGTGCTTGAGCGAGCGGGAGAAATGAGCACAGCAGCAGTGCAGCACTTTAACTTATGTCTTAAGTCAGCAACACGCGTGTAAATACAATATTTTCGCGGTCAGAAAAATGATTAAGGCTATTTTCATATATATCGCAAGATAAGGTGATATACTAATTTTCGTGACAGGCCTAGTTATGAGTAAATATCAATAAAAACACAGTAGCTGTTCTTGCACTATGACATCACATGCTAACTGTCCAGGCTATTGTTAGCCTGGTGGTCACTGATTGGTCCGCCATCCAGGGTGGCCGTGACAGGTATCCAGACTATAATCTCAGCAAACACTGACCTGGGAGCAGTGGTCGGGCAGCGCCAGGCTAAGAGACTGTAGCTGTTCTGGGTGGTACGTACCGCAGGGCTTGACCTCGCGCACGTAGTTGCTAGGGAACCAGCCGGTCCTGCCGTTGAGTGTGCCCTCCCACCAGCCCCCCTCCTCCTGCCGTGTCACCAGGATCAGGTCACCCTTGCTGAAGGACAGCTCGTCCTCGTTGTTCTGCTTGAAGTTGAAGCGCGCCTTCACCATGGCCTGGCCACTGCCACCTGCCCCACCACTCTCAGACATGTCCTGCTGGCGCGCAGCGATATGTGCGTTACTTACTGACAGTAGGTGCACGCACGTGCAATTGTACTTTTTTAGCTCATAACAAATAACTTGTGGTTTAAAACATTAATAGCAACCATTAGCCAAACATGAATTTGCTACAGAAAGACTAAGACACTGTGAGAGAGAGAGAGCTGATGATATTGACGGTTATTGTTCTTATTGCTATTATGTCTAGCGTTATTATTGTGGAACTACTTCTATTGTTTGTAATACTGTTGTTCTTATTGAGTGCTACCTTCCCTTTGCACCCACAAACATGCAGAGCTACATAGAGACAGAAAGACAGTGAAAATGAATGGGGAGGAGGTCGGACACATGCATACCACTGGTTTGGAGTGTCTGCGCAGAGAGACTTTGGACCTGAAGGAGGAGGAGTGGCTGTGGGACGAGGTGGAGTGACTAGGAGACGCAGGCCCCACCTGTGGACATGGCCGCTCGGCTACACAGTCTGCAGACAGGGACGCACACACACGTTGCAGTGGCAGACTCAACCTACTGTCCAATGTCATTTCATCACGGTGGTGTATAGCCATGCTATGTTCTCTACAGTACGCTTTACCTTGATGTGTACAGTACCATGATCTAGGAGTAAACAAAGGTTATTGATGGTGAACAGTAGCCTCTTGTCGCTATGCAAAACACACCTACACTAGGCACGTGTGAGCCTAGTGTAGGTGTGACAGCTAACAGGAAAGGAACTATGACCTCATTGCCCCTTAAGCCTGTGATGTACTAGCTTTTAACTACGCGTACGCAAGATGGCTACCACACGTATCGGGCGCGAGGGGTGATTCGGCCCTGATCTGCCCTTAAACAGTGGGCCAAAGGCTGTTTTCACGTTGTTCATAGATCCCCATCGATAGAGTACATGCATACATAATTCTATGAAGTCTAATAGCATTTGTTGGCAGCTCTGGTTTGATCATATATTTCCACAAACTTATATTTTAATTGTTCGTTTGATCAGGCATATAACGGGATAGCTTTTGGTTGTGGAACCAATCAGAGTGTACTGTTTAGCATAATTTAAAACATCAACCAATCGCGTAACGCTTAAACGTGTCCCTAAAACGTAAACATAGCAAAGCAGGTTTGGGACTGATATAGCGCTATGATCATACATAATACGTTAGCTTGGTTCCTACCATGTATGGAAATAAACTTACAACAGATATATTATTGACTGTTATAAAGTAACACTACTTTTGAAAGACGAAAAAAAAAATGATGCATAGTTGTCTGAATGAACAACAAAGTACATAATGTAATTTACAGTAAGATGTCAAAGCAGGTGCTTATAATGGCCAATGTTACGATTTACTCTATCAAAATGTGTACCTTAAATTACACTCAATTTTGAGCTTTTAAAATAAATGTATCTTTGTGGGTAGTACCTTATAGCACCAGGGAGGGAAAATGGCTCACTTTTGTTGCCAGTGGTTTAGACATTAATGGCTGTGTGTTGTGTTATTTTGAGGGGACAGCAAATTTACACTG
>JAODUK010024328.1:4500-24537 GCA_027564635.1 Typhlichthys eigenmanni
CAGATTCAACCCTAATGTACACACACACACACCGAAACAGATTCAAACCTAATGTACACACAACGAAACAGATTCAAGCCTAATGTACACACACACACACACACACACACTGATCTGACTGAATACCTTTCAGGAGGCAGACTTGAAGCATTGTAATTGTGAGATAACTGAAGCAGAACAGGAGGCACACACACCCTGCTAAAACATCCAGCATAAACCAGCATGAATCATAATGTGTGATCTCAGTCTAAGGGAGATTTGTTAAACACAAAAATGGGTTCCTGTAGCACAAAAACAATAATCTTAAGTAAGTTACAAAAATACACATTTCTGATAACCACAAGCTGTTAACCCTGGTCAAATCAATCATACATTACACTATATGTACAGTATATTCATTCAGCAAACACATGCTGTTAATATAATTAACTCAAGACATCACAACCTAACCTAAAAAAGTGTTATCACACCAATCAAAATAGCAGGGACAATACTGTAAATATAGCCTATATATATATATATATATATATATATGGGTGCATTCTCTTCCCAGCCATCCCAACACCAACAAATGGCACGAAAACAGAAAAATATGAAAATACAATATTGCTAAAAACCAAACAGAGTACAGTCAGAATATATGACCAAGTCATTCAGTGTAGGTCTTTCTGTAATGGCGTCCTCCCAATATCACATTTGTTACACAAACACTAGATATTGTTCACTGTCACACTACAATTGCTGTAACAAGGCCAACATTAAAGTAAAGTGCAATAACAAAAATGTAAAACACTGTAAATTCAATATGAATCACATAACAAGGACCTCTGTGCACCGGGGCTTAGTACTGTACCATTACAACAATCCTTTTGAGAGAGATAGAGAGATTTGGTGACATCATTGACATCCTTGACATTCATTATATTCTAAATATTTATCTAAATATTTTGGTAGAATCTCTTCTCATCTCCTTCCCTGTATCCTTATCTCCTTCCTCATGTCCTCATCTCCTTCCCCATGTCCTCATCTCCTTCACTCTATCTTCATCATGGCTATATGAGTTCCACAAAGACCTCCAACCATCCGCTCCTGTTCACGGGAGCAGATGGTCTGTCTGTCTGTCTGTCTGTCTGTCTGCTGTTTGTCTGTCTGCCTGCCTGCTGCCTGTCTGTCTGTCTGCTTTCTCTGGTGGGTGGGGGGGGGTATCTCTTGGAGTTGGTTCAGGGCTGGGTGGAAAAAGCTCTGGTCACATGTTTACATCCACTCTGATATGCCCCCACTGCTCCGCCGGTGGTCAGGTGGCGCCTTGCATCGCTGACACCACCATCGGTGTGTGAGCTGATGAATGCGAGGCAATACTGTACAGCGAAGGTTGGAAAAGCGAAATATAAATGCAATCCATTTACCATTTACATGCACACGGCCTGGCAGATAGAGCTGTGAGGTTACTCTTAGTGCACGCAGTCAGAAATCAATAGAGCTCTGAATACACAGCATTTAACCCCCTCCCCACCCTGATGAAGGTGAAGCAGGCCTAGACAATGTCAACCCCCCACCCCCTACCCAAGACAAGAAACACACCGTTCATTTAGGAGGGAAATCTGAGCTGTGACAACTTCTCTCTTCCTGATGCTGAATTATTAAGAGCTACAAAGGTGGGCACGCACACACACACACAAACACACATGCCGATGTAATTTCATGCCAGTTAGCGATGGTGACTTTGATAAGTCAGACAGACATCGTGCTCCTCCCTAAGTTTCAGTGTTTTCTATTTCTCTCTGGTATTGTCTACTGCAGTCTTTCTCAAGCGGTCTGGGCAAGGCCCTCGGCCCAGCGGGTCTGCAGGGACGATCTTGACATTTCAGTCGCCCTAAATCCTATTACAATGTTCCCTTGTTATTAGTTTACTTATTCTGCACAACACACAGTGAAGTGAGCCTTTCCTCAGACGTGTCTACAGCCACTAGTGCCCACTAACACCTACAAGGACAGCAGGTTATACTAAGGGCTACGCTGACGCGATCGCAAGCCAATGTGCTACGTGTGTATTTCCAGCACATAGCTCCAGCGTGTCAGTTGGTGCTCTGAGCCATTTCAGATGAAATGTCAGGCGCTCTTGCGTTGTGTTACAAAAATGACACTATACAGGCTATACAGATGCGTTCGCATCCGTGTAGCGTGCGTAGACTATGAACCAGCCCTAAGATGACTGTGTTCATATTTTCGACCATTCTCTGTGGAAGTGTCTGTACAACAGCGCGTGACACAGCCAATCCTCTTCCTTTGATTGGGAATGTCCTTGGAACCGTGCTAATGTATGAGAAAGCTTTAATGCGTTTTTACGCGTTTAATGATATTAACAATGCTGTAAAATGAGGGATGCACTGTTTTAACAACGCAAGCATGTGCTCTACGGCCATTTAGGAAAAGGACAGAAAATAGGCATATACATACTGCTGACTTTCCGCTGACTTATTTTTGGATTTTCATATATTGGATGGAAAACAGGCCACAGGAACAATGTCTGTGTAAAGGAACAGACAGCATCTATGGTATTCCAGAATGTCCATGCACAGTACCTGGGACATGGGAGCCCTGGCATACACACTGAAAATAATACACTTTAAAGGAACATTAAAGGAGCATTAAAGAGAGTTGGCCAGGTATCAATGCGTTGTTTCCTGCATTTGCCACAGTAGATTTTGGGGGGTGATCACAATGGCGATCATTACTCATTAGGGATGGGGGTGGAATAGAGTGCAGACAACATAGCCAATGGCGAGGAACCGAAATCTGCGCTCTCATTGGCTGTCAAGTGATTTATATCCTCATAACATACATATGTGTGCTTGTGTGTGTGCATATGTGTGTGTGTGTATGTGTGTGCATATGTCTGTGTGTTTGTGCATGCGCGCGCAAGTGTGTGCTTGTGTGCGTGCATATGTGTATGTTTGCATGTGTGTGCATATGTGTGCGTGTTTTTGTGCGTGCGTGAGCATATGTGTGTGTGTGCGTGCATGTGTGTATCCAGACAGACCTGGTTCTGGCTGAGAAATGACGTCCTAGCACATCATCAGTCCCTTATTGATTTTCCTGCACACATGCTTAATTGAAGTTGTTGGGGTATACATAATTGAAGCCCGCTCTCTCTCTCTCTCTCTCTCTCTCTCTCTCTCTCTCTCTCTCTCTTTCTCCCTCTCTCTCTCGAAAGAAAAAGCGCAACCAGTTTGCCACCCTGTCTCATTTCTTTTCTACGGACAAGTGTTAATGGGATAGCCAGTGGCTATAGGGATTTGATAGAGAGAGAGAGTGCGTGTGTGTGTGTGTGTGTGCGTGCGTGCGTGTGTGTGCGCGTGTGTGTGCGTGCACGTGCATGCGCTGATAGCTGCTGAGTAAACGAGTCTAGGAGCGTGAAGGGGAGTGTTTAATGTGTTGCTCATGTCAATGTGTGTTTTGGATGCGGTGCCTAGCGTCACCGAGTGCATGGCATCGTTAGCTGAATGCTAACTCAGACTCGCTCAGCGATCACAGAGGTGGTTCAAGGAATCACATGTGGTTTTACAAATACTCTGTAATGGCTCCACGATGGTCCCACATGGCTGTAAGTTAAAGCTTTGATTTGTGTGTGTGTGTGTGTGTGTGCATTCCAGCTGTGGTTTATTACAATGTTTATTACCTTATATGAACATGAGTTGCTCTCAAACAGGAACTCAAAAAGACAAAAGTGACCGGAGTGTGACCAGAACATGCAAACAGAGGGAATATTCTGGCAACTTCGGTCTCATATTATCTCTTATCCAGACTCTGGATAAGCCAAAGGTGGGTCCGGACCCGAATTGAGGTCTGACATTTAGCGACCTCAGGCTCTGACCTAGACATCAATACACAGCAGCTAGTTAGAGTAATGTTAGCTATGCTAATTGACGAATAACTAAACTCACAAGTCTTTTACAGTCATTTTAACCCAACATGGGCAACTGAGAAATCACCACTGCAAACAGTTGAGAGAGACACATTGTTCTTGTGTAACGACCAATCAAAATGATCTCTGTGTCACTCTCTCTCTCTCCACATCTGTCTCGCCTTAGCCATAGGCTCCAGTGGAGAAGTGACCATTGATCGATCTATCTATCTATCTATCTATCTATCTATCTATCTATCTCTCTCTCTCTCTCTCTCTCTCTCTCTCTCTCTCTCTTCCTCAACGGCTGCTCTTGCTTGCTTTTCAAGGATATTGTATACAATCTGCTATAGCCGCTATAAAAGTTCAGGAGACTCCCAGAACTCCAGGGACAGTTGGGATGTCTGCAGTGCTTCTCTAACTCTACCATCCATCACTAACACAAACTACCTTTTTCCTTACCTATAGTGAAGCTAGCAGTAGGTGTAACTGTAGCCATTGTGTGGAGGGCTGTCCAAATGAGAACAATCTATTAGGGTGGGTGCTGAAAACCTCTAGCCTGGCTCCGCCCATTTATTGTTCTCAGCTCAATTCCTTCTACAGTCGCGTAAACATTCGCACAGCTGGCTGGAGGGTCAGTGAGATGTCATTGACGTCAAGCGTTTCCAAATGAACCAGAGGTACACGACCAACAGGAGACACTGACACTTCCAGACCACTGTTGACCAAGTGCATTGTGGGTAGGGTTACACCGGCTAATAGCACATGCTCAGAGGCAACACAAGACACACACAGCCTATTAGCACAGGGTTACTGTTGCCAGCTATAGGTAGCTCAGGATTGGCTAGACCTTGAAATTCATCGACCAATCCGTGACTGCCTTGAAGGTCATAGACCAATGCAGTGAAGCCCATGTAGTCACAGAACCTAGGACACTACAAACAGGTAGCCATGTGATGGCAGTCTAACGGCTAAAATAACATGTATTTTAGTGTTTTCACCCCTGGTTTTACATACGTTATGTATACTTTTTGCTTCTAAAAGTATTTCATATTACTTTTGCTCCTATATTTTTACAAATGTTTTATATTTTTTATGTTTTGTGGTTTTCTGTTGTAATTTATGTCTGTAACTTTGCAGTTTTTTTGGTGAGGTCTCTATTGGAAAAGAGATTCTGAATCTGAATGAGAATGATAAAATAAAGGACAAATAAACAAATGATGTACACAAGGTTTTAACTATCAAATTAAAGGCAGGAATATACATTCTAGAAACAAGACACATTTAAACCAAAATGATTTGGGAAATATATACAAAATAAACAAAATAATAATAATAATAATAATAATAATAATAATACATGCTTGTTGGGAAGGCAGGGGAGTCAAGTGACAGTGGAACAAATAGTTAAGTCATAGGCGAGGTTTGGTCTCCTTTACTAAAGTATCTGTCTTGATTTAGTTCGATGCTATTGTTAATATGAAACTGTAACAAACTGAGTGTGTGTGTGTGATACTGATTAAACAAATTAGATGAGACAGGAGGACAGGACAGGAGGCCTGTGGGAAGGAGAGGACACCAAGGCCCAGGACCCCAGCGGCGCTGTGGGTAGAGCGGGGCGACGGGCTAGTTCAAACCCCGCAAACTCCTCTCCGAGTGTGGAGGTGTCCCCGAGCAAGGCCTAGGGCACCTTGCATGGCCGACACCCCCATCGGTGTGTGAACGGCTGAACGCGAGGCAATACTGTACAGCGCTTTGAGTGGCCAGAAGGCTGGCTAAGTACTGTATAGGTGCAGACCGTTTACGTGCACATGAATCACACACACGCACGCACACAGCAGGCCCGGCCAACCAGTGCGTGTGCGTCCTGGACAGGACACAGCAAAGCCACCACACACTCTGCTTGTCTTTCTCACCCATAATACCGTGTTAGATCTGCATAGTGTTTCATAATAAAACCATAAAAACAGAAGTTGCGTTTGATGGAGTCATGCTGAGCCTTCTTCAGCAGATTGCATATATACGTATCCGTGTGCGTGCGTGCGTTAGTGTGTGTGTGTGTTGTCGTGTGCGTGCGTGCGTTAGTGTGTGTGTGTGTTGTCGTGTGCGTGCGTGCGTTAGTGTGTGTGTGTGTCAGTCATAAGCTCCTGTATGAATGCAAACAGCTTCAGTGAACAAAACCTCTCAGCATTCCCTGAAGACTATTCTAATGGTGTGTGTGTGTGCTGTCGTGTGTGTGTGTGTGTGTGTGTGTGTGTGTGTGTGTGTGTGTGTTAACCAGCATGAATGAGGAGATAGGCAACTCATTGGTAGCAACGTCCAACACACATGCACACACACACACGCACACACACACACACACGCACACACTGTGTGTAATTAGCCCTGTAATGTGAACAAAGGCAATTTACACCGCTAGCCCGCTAACACGCTAGCTCGCTAGCTCACTAGCTAGCATTGGGCCAGAGAGTCCATGGTGGGACAGACAAATTGACAGACAGACAATGTATTATTAAATAAAATGAAGGCATACAGGTTGCAGCTACAAGACGCTAAATGCCTCGATACTGTACACCACACCGAACGGCCATTCAGAAAGGCACATGTACAGTATGCACACACACACACACAGAGGCACCTCTGCCAGTAACGAAGCAGATAATTGGTGCTTCATGCTTCACTTTAGCAAAACCAAATTCATAACGCTGTTGATTTAACAATCATGGTTTCTTCATCTTCATCACTTGGAATTGGTGATGAGGTAATAATAATACATTTAATTTATATAGCGCTTTAAAGTGCTAAAAAGACGTTTGACTGTGGTAGAGGTGTGTGTGTGTGTGTGTGTGTGACAGTGTGTGTGTGCCCGTGTGTGTGCGTGTGTGTACTGTACGTGTGTGTGTGTGTGTGTGTGTGCGCATGTGAGACAGTGTGTGTGCGCGCGCCCGTGTGAGACAGTGTGTGTGTGTGTGTGTGTCCTTGATGAGCTGGAGGTTTATTTTCTTAGGAGATTTCACTCTTCAGCCTGGCTTAGCTCTCTACTGAGCCAGCACTAAGGAGAATTACACACCAATCCCCCAATACCTCCAAGCCCTCTGTCTGTATGTCTGTCTGTCTTCCTATGTATCTGCCTACCTTCCTGTCTGTCTGTCTGGCTGCCTGCCTGTGTGACTGTCTGTCTGTCTGCTAGCCTGTGTGACTGTCTGACTGCCTGTCTACTGTTAGTTGGGCTCTCCTTATCACCATCTGTCATAATGTCCTGGTAATACTTTTATATATACATACAGTATATATATAAAAGTTGGTTGGTTTTGATGGTATAGGACTACAACAACACCATATAAAACATCAAACTGTTCAGGTCAATCGTTAATGGTGAATTCAGTGATTGTACGGTGAATTAAATGACGCTGAGATAATTAAATCACAGTATCTGAGAACCTAGGCTTGAATGTATAATGTTTGAGTGTTGTCATAATCAGTTTATTCACATAATTCTGACAATAAAGTCACTGTAAAGAAAATAATATTCCATATTACCATAAGAACTTATCTTAAGAAAAACGTTTAAAATAATTATTAACTTTATCTTCACAATCTCCTACACATTGAGTGAGCTTTTTTGCCCCCAACTGCCTTTCTTCCAGCCACAATAGTTCAAGGATAGACTGACTTGCCTGAGAAAGAGTTCTTTGGGTACAGTACATACATGAACACCAGTTTGCTGGAGATTGCATATTTGGTGCTTGTCCCCAACTGTGTCCTCCATGGAACACTTCTCTTTTGCTGCACCAGTTCGTCCTTATTTTGGGAGGGGTTTGCTTTGTGAACCACTGAGATATTGAGTTGGCTTCTGAAACGACTGTAGAAAAGATCTGTGAAGTGCTCCACGATCTCACATTTACATCATTTAGCAGACCGTTTACACAAAGCGACTTCCAATCAGTACATACCATGTAGACGGTTTAACCTGATTACTTCCTTGTTGCATTCTGTGGATGCCCCAAGTCTTAAACTTTAGGCTACAGTTGTTTTGTGAATGTCGTATGGATTGGACACAAGACGGTATTCTATGTACACAGTACAAAGTGTCGACAAAACTATATTGGTACGTGCCAATAAGTTAATTGGAGCTACGATGACTTCATCTGGAGCCAAAAAACCCTCCACTAGTCATACAAATAGCCTCACACTCCTTGACATGCTTGCAACAGAAGATATCCAGTTTTAACCTTTCTGCTAGCAAGACACATTACATTACCAAGCCTAGATAATGTGTGCATGTTAAACATCTATTTCAATTAATTGCGACAACATATGTAAACACAAGATCGCATTAGACATCCCATGTAAACCGAAATATGAAATGGGAAGATTTTCATTCGGAATAACGTGTCCACGTAAACCTAGCTAATGTGATTAATTCCATTCAATATATAATTAATTTCATTCAATATATAATTTCAAATTCTATATTTCAAATTCTTGTTGCCCTATTGACACATACACCCATACATTCCTCTCTGTGGTCCCTTCCCAAGGTTTCTTCCTTTTTACCCACATTGTTTTTACAGAGGTTTTTCATTGCCCGGTGGGAGTTAAGGGGGTGTAGTTTGTATCCATGTGAAATGTGGGCTTGTGCAGCACTTTGAGACAGTAATGTGATTAAGGGATATATAAATACAATTGGCTGGACTGATGTGAAGGTGTAACTCCCAGAGGATTAAGATCTTGATTCAGGTGGTCTACCATGTTCTCCCTAATCCACCCAACCTGTGGGGTGTATTCACTGGAGACATGACCAGGTCCTCAAATCATTGCTGAGGCAATCAACAAGCGGATTAACAACAACAGATACAGTATTCCCAACCGCCATCGATTCAGGCCTTAGTAAAAGGAAAAAAGCCTGTAATTAATGGGCTAGGACACCAACGCGTTTTGGATATTGCCTTCGTCAGAGTCACAGTCCACATTGAGAACAGACATCAACTTGGTCTCTGACGTCACAAGACATCTGATCTTACTGAAGTTGACTGTGCCCTGGGAGGAGAGGATGGAGAAGGTGCAAGAGAGGAAGAGGGCAATGTACCAGGAGCTGGTGAAGGATTCCTGGTACATTGTGTATACCAGTGGAGGTGGGCAGTCGGGGTTTGCGAGATATTCACTCAGCAAGGGTTATGGAACTCTGGGCATTATGGGAGCATGCAGGAGAAGAGCCATAAACAACAATGTGGAGGTGGCAGAGAGAGAATCCTGATGGCTAAAAAGGAATTAATTGTGGGATCAGGAGAATGCCATTCAGACAACCAACCTTGGTCGGGTCGCCTGGTTGAGGGTGTTTGTTGACCTGAAACAACCAATGATTCCAGGATACAACATTGATAATGTGTCTAAGTTTAAGCATGGAGAGATGTGTGATTCAGTGACTCTACAGTGAATGTATTATCAGAACTCATGAACAAATGATTCTACACAGGATGGGGGCAGGATGGTAGAGTGGTCAGGCTCCCAGGCGGAAGGTTGTGGGTTTGAACGCTGGTGTTGACATACCTTTAAGCGTCCTTGAGCAAGATGCCTAACCCCCAAAATGCTCCCAGTGGTTGGTCGCACCTTGCATGGCAGCAATCACCATTGGTGTATGAATGTGTGTGTGAATATGAGGCAAAATACTGTAAAGCGCTTTGGATAAAAGCGCTATATAAAAGCAGTCCATTTACCATCTACACAAATGTGTGAAACAGTATAGCCTAGGGTTTTAGATACTGTGTTTTTCTCCATTAACGACTGACCTGAACAGTTTATGATGTTGTATATGGCTTTGATTTATTCCTTCCATAACAAAACATAGGATTAGACATAACCTATACTGCGTTATTATGTTTTTTTCAGGAGAGATGATGCAAAATGCATAATTTGGTTATGGACGAAACAATATTGTTGCCATGGTCACCACGAGGTGTTTTCACAATGGCTCCATTTCTGTTGTTCTACTTCTGTTATGTTTACAGTGACAACTATAATAAGCTACAAGGTACAGGTATGCAGGGTTATCATACCAAAATATACACTAGTCTCTAGTGTATATTTTGGTAGGAAGTAAAAAATACCAAAAATGCTTGGTCACCTTGGGTGATACCTATTTGTATAGCCACTAAAGGAAGTTAACATGTAGGCCATCGACAGCACTGATGTTCTGTCAATGTTGGTGCATGTGTAATATTCACACTGTTTGGCTGCTTCCTGTAATCGTAACAGTAAAGCTGCCATGTTGTAGTTCAGGTTTGCCTTTGCGTTGTATGTTTGTGTCCAGTCCTCATATAGCAACATTGTGAATTGTGTGAATTCTGCTAGCAAAGTACTGCTGATCAACTTCCCTTTTAGCAATGAGATAATATAATTTTCTCAACAGATTAAAATCTGCACACCCGTGTTCGCCTTAGCATTATTCTGCAAACCCATGTTTGCTTTAGCTTTCTCACAGACACCCTGGATGGTGGACTAAAGGTGATAGTAAATTGATTGCTTATATATGGCACTTTTATCAAAAGTGCTTTACAGTATTTTGCCTCACATTCACCCATTCACAGTGATTGATGCCATGCAAGGTGTAACCAACCACCAGGAGAAGTTGGAGGGTTAGGCATCTTGCTCAAGGATGCTTACAGGTAGGTCTACACCGGGGTTTGAAACCACGACCTTCCGGCTGGGAGCCAAACACCCAGACCACTAGACCATCTTGTACCCCCTGATAGTGGGAGATGAAACAATACAGACAGGTGAATCAGCTACATCTGCTTGTATACCACACCCAGTAGGAGGCAACGACTGCAAACACTTCCCAATAGAGCATGTCCAGACTCCAGACCTTATTCACCAAGTGCATTTTGGGCTGCTTACAAAAGGCTATGACACAAAACTTGTTACAATTTGCTACTGCAAACTTGACTTTTTTAGTTTGAAGAATGTGTGCGCGGCCCATAGATGTGTTAAAACAACTGGCATGCAAAACTGCTTGTCCGCTGTGGTAACAAAAAAAAGCTTTCCTGGGCTCTAGGTAATAAAAAATAAATTCTAAAATCTAACTCACTCACATTAAACTTCATAATATAAAATAATATCATGGCTGTTATTCTTCTAGTACCTCTTGGAGAATGCGGGGCTCGCCAGTCTCTGGCACTGCTGTTTTGTGGGCTGCGAGCTGAGAATATGGGGAACTCTTCGTCTAATGGTGTGGGTGTTGGATTCCCAGCCAGAAAATAATGCGTTCCAGCCCAGGAGTTGGTTTACCTGTAGGGACCCTTGAGGAACATGCCTGACCTGCTATCTTTGTTATATTTCCAAATGTACTTATTGTTTAAGTCGCTTTGGATAAACGTTTCTGCTAAATTATTTAATTTTAAACCAAATCAGCTTTGCCGCAAAATATCTTAGGTTGTACTTGTAAGGTGCAGGTAGACATCTAAAGGTGTTATGGAGGATTTAGCACCCTGGACATATTTACACACTGTAGAGGTGAGGCTCTAATAATGTTGTCACGGTGACTGCAGTGGCCTGTCTGTTATCATTTTGTACTTCAGCATATTGCTAAATCAGTCTAGACGCTGACATCCCCATCCTGCTGTACTGACAGGTCATGTGACGCCTCATTTGTAGGAAGCTGATTGGCCACTGGTGTAAGAGCTCATTTAAAGACATTTAAGTCCCAAAATGAGCAGAATTACAACTTTTAGACAAAAAACAAACAAAAGAAAATCCAGCAGTGCATGCACAATTCTCATTTATTCAAACTGAAAGATAACAAATATTTTCTGTCTGCACAATGAAATTAGATTTTCATCAAGATATTTTCATAATTTATACTTTACTCAACAAGAGCCAACAGCCAGAATTAAGAACTTTATTGCTTAGCGATAAGCGTAGTCTCTTAGATCTGCTGGAGAGCCTAGCAGAGATGCTGTCTCCCGCAGATGAACCATGGAGATGCTATCCCAGGTCAGCACCCTGGTCAGCACCCTGGTTAGAGCCTGCCTGCATGCGTCTGCAGTTTGGAGCCAGAGGAGAGAGTTCAGGTTCAGCTTACTTTGCTCTTGTTGTCTGCTAATGTTCAATAGGAGTGTTTGCTAAGGCAAGTCATAAATATGGGCCCGAGCAGAACATTACAATATGATTGCTGGTGGGCCAATTAGTCAGATGCCAACAAAACAATGAATAAATATTAGAAAATAAAATGTATAAAACATTATTGTAGTCACTGATTATTTGTGTGTGTAACTTGTAAGTTATTCTTAGGTTATTTGTAGGATTATATATTTTAAATCTGTTATCAACTTTATTATTATCAACTAGATTAACCCCCTCTCTATCTTAATGTGAAGTATAGTTATCTTGCCTGCTTTCAGGAGGACATATTTATTTTAACAACAATGTTTCTATAGCCAGTCATAGTAGAAGGGCCATTTACCTGCGCTTGTCCATACGACTCTGTATTTCGTAATCTGTATGAAACATACAAAATATTTATGTCAACCACATCATTCGTTCAGCATTCACATCAACAACACGTGTGTATTGGCCGCTATGCTGGTTCCATAAGAACAACGCATCACATGGAGCAGCATTACAGCATTATTACCAGAGGGAATACAAGAGATCGAGAGGTGCAAACATGGCCACTTCCATGTTCGACTTTTGGAACTTCTGTTACATAAGGCAGGGCTATTCATCCAAGGTCCTGTGGACCCCCTGTCCTGCATGTTGTAGATGTCTCCCTGATCCAACACACCAGATTCACATGAGTCGTGAATAAGTCGTTATCAGGCTTCTAACGGCCCAGTCATTGGAAAAACACTAAATGATCCGGTCCTCACAGGGATCACATAATTCATTCACAGGTCATTCAGTTTCAGAGATCTTTCAATGTGAATACCAGATGTGAGTTACCTAGTGCTTCTTTTTTGCCTCCTCTGCTGAATGCTTTTACCCTGCCAATAAACCCACATTCTCCAGGTTCAGCCATCATGGAGGCCATCAGGAGCAAGACAGCAAACAGCACGACACACTTCATCCTGATCTGGTGAACATGGGTTCAGTGATTTACTGTGGGGTATTATATTAACACTCCTCCATGTAAATACATGGTTGTTTATACATTAATAATAAAAATATTCAAGTTTTAAAATCTTGAAATGAAAAGAACCTAAAAGCATGTGGTGGATAACAAGACTTTCAGTGCCTTTCCCATTATATATTAGACCACTGTTCATCAATGCATCATTTTATAGTGAAATAATATTGTAGAAATATGTTTCTTACCTTTCTAATTCAAAGTGGAAAGACGTAGCTCTGAAAGAACGTGAAATCTGAGGCTGTTGTGTGAATTGGGCTTTTAATGAACTACTGCTGTTTTTATATAGGAATTGATTTCCCTTTATTTCAATGTTTCCTGTTTCATACATTTACACAATACCTTGGCGGATGTGCAACAATAGGGTAATTTAGGTGAGAAAACATGTCTGACAGTTGTAACTGTCAGTTTTTTTGCAGTCATACATCCTAATGGGTGTAGAACGAGTTTGAATCAGTTAGGGCAGCTTTAATCCATTGGCAATGGCGTTGCTTAAACTGTTTGTATCGCTTAATTCGCTGCAGTGCTGCCACCAACATTTTGGCCAGAAGACCGATCATATTGTTTCCAGGATGGGAGGTCTTGTCTCCCTTTCCCCCCGGGATTATGACCTGAGTGAATACACCAAGGGTCTTATTTTAATGATCTAAGTCTATCCCCATCATCAACAGCTTATGTGTGCTCAGGTCGCGGGGTCAGCAGCTCAAGCAGAGGACCCTCTCCAGAGCGACATTATCCAGCTCTGACTGGGGGATCCCAAGGCGTTCCCAGGCCAGTGTGGAGATATTATCTCTCCACCTAGTCCTGGGTCTTCCCGCAGGCCTCTGCCCAGCTGGTTGTGCCTGGAACACCACCCTGGTGAGGTGCCCAGGGGGCATCCTTACCAGATGCCCAAACTATCATAACTGGCTCCTTTTGACGCTAAGGAGCAGTGGCTCTACTCCATTCTTCACGGATGACTTAGCTTCTCACCTTATCTCAAAGAGAGAAGCCAGCCACCCTCCTGAGAAAACCCATGTTGGCCGCTTGTACCCATGATCACGATCTTTCGGTCATGACCCACCCTTCATGACCATAGGTGAGGGTAGGAACGAAAAATTGGCCGTAGCTCTCTTTTCATCACAACGTTGTGGTAAAGTGAATGCAGTACCGACCCAGCTGCTCCAATTCTCCCGCCAATCTCCCGCTCCATTGTCCCCTCACTCGTGAACAAGACTCGGAAGCACTCCTTCACTTGGACTCATTCCCTACCAGGAGTAGGCACTCATTCGGTTTCCTGCTGAGAACCATTGCCTAAATAAAGTATAAAGTATAGGGTCTGAAGCGCAAGGCGCACCAAGTGTATATAAGGCATGTCACAATCCACTTTTGCTAGTTTAATTCTGGAAAAACTTGGTTGTACTTTTTCTCTGTATTATTCATTAGTTTTTTTTGGGATAACATACAATAAATCAGAGTGTCATCCCCCATTCCCTTCAAGAAAATAGGGATGCTCGTCCCTTGGCATATTTTGCAAAGTTAAAAGAAAGTGTTTCTCTCCAGGAAACGACTCATCTGCTTTTTGGAAAGTGAAGGATCCCTGGATATACAGTATTTGCACGTCATAGAGGTGAAGTTTTTTCCTGTTTTTTTTAAACTGCTTACACATTAAATCTTTCGTCACATGATTGAGTGAAACGCTATGAATTAGCTTAATGTTTTGACTTATACTTAGTTTATGGTTTTTGCTCTTTGAGTGACAGGTTTCAGAAGTTTTCAATTTCATAAAACACTTTGTAAAACACTATATATACTGTAGATATAGCACCAGAAGTAACTTGTTTGCTTTTTCCAAACCCCGACCCAATCAAAACGCTACACTTACTCACCAGTGTCACACCCACCAAGAGTAAGTAAGTAAGTAAGTACATTTTATTTGTATAGCACATTTCACAGACAGCAGTCACAAGGTGCTTCACAGAGGTATGCAATGTCAACACATACAAGTCAATACATACAAGTTACAATACAATTTAAGCAAACACACAAAACAGAGAACATCCAACAGTAAAACAAATAATATACACTAAACCACAAAGAGGTTGTCCTACCTAAATGCTATTTTAAATAGATAAGTCTTAAGATATTTATTTTAAATAACCACAGACTCCAGTGATCTCAGGGCTAAAGGGAGGAGGTCCAGAGCCTAGGCACCACTGAACTAAATGCACGGTCACCTCTTGTTTTAAAATGAGTCCTGGGGACGACTAAAAGAGCTTGGCTGGAGGACCTTAGAGCCCGTCTAGGAGTCTGTTGAAGTAGAAGGTCCGCGATATATGAGGGAGCTTCACTATGGAGGGCCTTGTAGGTCATTACTAACATTTTAAAATCGACTCTAAAACTAATAGGCAGCCAGTTCAAAGCGGAACTTCAAGAAGAGGAAGTGGCCAAGGTAGAGGAAGAGGAGGAAAGAGTTGTCATTGAGATTTGGCCTGTCCTTGATCTAGATCAATATCGGCTTCCAGTTTTGTGGTACAGTAATATCAGACAAAGTTTTCACAAGGCTGATTTCACACCCATCACCTGCTCACAGTTGTCTACCTCCCCTCATATTAACATCTAGTTGACCCTGGAAAGTGTAACCCCAGCCCTATCTCCATTCCCCGAGGCAAGTGAGGAGTAATGTGGGGACATACCATAGATGCTTCTTCTGTTCAAGAGGGTAGACATGACACTCCAGGAGATTCTTACCTTGCTGTTTAGCAAGATAACATTTAACTTAATGTACAGTTTAGGAAGTATTACTGCATGGCCAGTTTTTGATTTACATGCATGTGTTCCTGTACAAAAGTATATTGTTTAGTTTTCGTGTATTCACCATTGCATTGGTGTTTACTGTAACCCCTCTCAGCAGGTTGTTTTGCAGAGCATCGTATGAAAATGTCGACTTGATGAAAGACAAGTGCTTGAGCTTTAGAACAGCCATTTGATGCAAATACTTGATTTTCAGATGTGTTTACAGTATTTTGAACGCAGTGTTTAATTTTGTAGGAGATATGAGACTGTGTGCATTTTTTTTATTTTATTGTGTATAGTATTAGGCAGGCATTTGGGTAAATTGTTTTGGTGTAATTTCAAGTAGGTATATATGCGTGTGTGTGTGTATATGTGCATGTACTGTATATATTTTTGTACTGTATATTGTGTGTGTAAACGGTGTAGGACCGGTAACGCTCTACTGGCACTTCACCCTGGTTCTTTGACCGTGTTTTTCCAGTTGTGTGTCCGAGGAATGGGCTTTTCCGGTTACAACTATTGTTTTATTACTGGCTGTGTTTACTTCTTTTGTTTACATCTATAAATGTAAAGCACTTTGTGACTCTTGTCTGGGAAAAGCGCTATATATACATTTCTTATTCTTCTATTGAAACAATTTGACTTAATTTCATAAAACGTGTGAAAGCAGTTGTAAGAAACAAATTAAATGAGAGTAGTTTTAATGAGTAATGGTGACTACAGTGTCTGTTATCAGTTTATACATTCCGGATGCTTACATCCTATTCCTGCTGTGCTGATGGGTCATGAGTCAGCTAATTTGAAGGCTGCTGATTGGCTACCAGTGGAGGAACTAACTACAGATGAGTTCTGAGGCCCAAAATTACCATTGAACCTTTAGACATACAGTACATAAACACAAAAGCCAGTCGTAATGCAGCCAATTTATTTCAACAGTATGAACATGTTGTAATTTCAGTATCATATTATGTATTTTTCTTGTTTTCTTTTAACCATTATTATACTACTTATGTTGCTAAAAATAAATAGCTCAGGGAGGCCCCGTCGCCGTACCAGTGTTGTTAAAGGTGCTTTTATTGTCACATACACAGTGGGCAGCCGCAGTGGGCAGCCGTCCAGGGACCAACTCAAGATTGGAGCCAGTGTCTCTGGTCACATGGCACTGACCGGATAATAAATCTGACATGTTTTTGATAGTTGGGGAAACCGAAGCACTCGGATGAAACCCACGGACACGGGGTGAACATGCAAACTCCACACAGAAAGATCTCCGGTTCCAAAATATTTTATTGACAGCGCTACACCCCCTCTGCCAGAGCTCCTAGATTTTGTGTGTGTAGTTTGTGCTGAATTTCAGTAATGTTATGTTAAGGCCTTATTAGCTTCATTAGTACATCAATATGTTGCTAAATCAGTCTCACATTCTTGTCCTGCTGTGCTGACAGGTCATGTGACAGCTCATTTGAAGGCAGCTGATTGGTCACTAGTGGAAAAGCTAGTCCCAAAAAATGTATTTGAAAAGTAATCTAACAGACATTTTGTTTCTGCACACTGACAGATGATTATCAGAAAACTATTAAGCATATTTCACTCAAGCCTGCATTAAGAACTTTATTGTTTATTGATAAGCATGGACTCTTAAATCTGCTGGAGAGCCTAGCAAAGATGCTCGCTAGCTTCAGGAAGGCTCCTGCAGATGAACCAAGAAGAGAGTCTGGAGGTTGCTACTGGCCGTAACCCTGTCTGCCCCGGTTGTATCCCTGGTCACGATCCTGGTTGTAACCCTGGTTGTAACCCTGGTCAGGGTGCTGTTGCATTTGTCTGTCATATATGACAGAAGAAGAGTTCAGGTTCAGTTTAGTTTGCTTACAAAAAACTAAGCCTTGGGGAAATAAGGCTGTTACCACTGATAGCACTGAACATGATGAAATCACAGAGGGAAAACAAATGATGGCTGATGTACCAAACTAATCAATGGTGACTGGGACTAAACAGTATAGTTGTCGCTGTGTGTTTGGAGTGTAGCTTGTAAGTTATTCTTACATAATAATATACAGTATAAAGTATATACAACATATATAATGTAAATTAAAATATAAATCTGGTTAATTGTTAAAAACTAATACACTAGATGTAATCATCTAGTTTGGCCTGACTTTGACCAACTCTTTGGCTAATCAGAGTTTTATTTACCAACACCAATACTTAATTAGTCTAATTATTAAGGGACATTTACCTCATCTTCTGCAAACGGTTGTGCTCTTGGAACACTGTATGACACATACAAAAGATTTATGTAAAGCAGAGCCATGTAGAAGAGAGTCGCGTCAACTCCCTTCAATCCAATAGAGATTTTCACATTCATGGCGAGTCGTGGAACCTCAAAACAGTTCCTGAAGTTAGCCACAAATACTAAAAGTTCCCTATATATTATATTGTAAATGTAAATTGATGCATGTATTGACTACTAATTACCAAAAAATGCAGTTATGTATCTCTATTAATCGATTAAATTGCCCAACAAGCACTTCCTGGAACTGTTTTTCATCTACATATAGACAATTTATATTTGGCACAACTCTCTTCTGCATGGCTCTGATGCAAATTACATAATTCATTCAACAACATAAACAATAGCAAAAAATTCTATGCTGGTTGTCGTAGGAACATCCCACCCCATGGAGCTGCATAGTCAGCTAGTTATAACATATGGTCTGTACAGACTAGTTAAAGTTAAACTCAGTTATTAAAGCTGGCCTAAACAAAACAGTAACAGATCCAGGCCTCTTTGACTGCAGACACAATTCACATTCAACTCTCGCTCAGAGATCCTTTAATCATAAGAAGCTCAGACGTGAGTTACCTTGTATACCAGTCCTGACTCCATGGTAGGCGGCTTTCATGTTTTTAAAGATTTTAGAAAAAGAACATTCTCCAGGTTCAACCATCAAGGTCATCAGGAACAAGACAGCAAACAGCACGACACACTTCATCCTGATCTGGTGAACAGGGGTGCAGTGCTTTACTGTGGGGTGTTGCATTAACTCACTAATTAACTAATTAATAATAATAATAATAATTATTAACACTCCTCCATATAAGTACATGGTTCTTACAGTCTTACATATGTGATCATAGTAGTTATTTGCAAACTGAAGGCATCTGGCAGATAACAATACATTCAGTGGCTTTTCCAGGATTTACATGCCACTGACTTTCATGTGTAGTTTTAAGGTGGTATCATTAATAATTATATAAATATGTTTCTTACCTTCTTCAAGTCAGAGTCAGAGTGATCAGTTAAAGTTGGTATGGGTCTGAGGTTTGTCTGACTCACGCTTCTAAAGACGTACTGCTTTTTATATAGGAATTGGTTTCCCTTTTCTGAAATATTTCCTGTTTCCTGTAATAAAAGATCCTATCTCGTTTCATTTGTATTATTGGTTTGAACTGCTAGCAAAAGCTAGGGCTATAGCTTGGGCTAGGGCCATCGACGATGGGACCGGCGTGGCTATCCCCAGACCCTGGGTCGGCTATCCCCAGACCCTGGGTCGGCTATCCTCAGACCTTGGGTCGGCTATCCCCAGACCCTGGGTGAATTATCCTCAGACCCTGGGTCGGCTATCCCCAGGCTTGTAATAAACACATACTGTATTTGTGGAAACTTTATATAATTTTTGAGTCACATAAAAAGCTTTATATAATATATATACCTCCCATTAATGCAGAAAGGTTTCTGGTCTGTCATGCCAAGTTTAAGTTTTTGTCATGTAACATGAATAGACCTATGTGGGAGCTGTGTAAGGTCACAAAATGATTTTTTTTTTCCCCCAATGTAAATCTGATGTAGAGATGATTATATAATGACTATTGAATATTGTATTAAATAGACAGACTATGGCGCAATCAAGTGTCTTGGTTGATTAAATAGTGAGTGTTCATTTGCTGTGTGCAAATAGAACATGCGTGTGTGTGTGTGTGTGTGTGTGTGTGTGCGTGAGTATTATCTCCTGTCCCGTAGCACAAGCAAGACACACGGTGGGCATGGCAACAGTGGCGGCCGGTGAAAAACACGGGGGGTGGGGCGCAATTTTGGTGCAACGGTAATTTTATATATCCCTTCCGCAGGCCTATGGGTCAACATAGCACTTTTTTTTTTTCTTTTTTTTTTGCCAGTAGAGGGCGCCAAACACAACACGGACATACGACGTTCTGCGGAGGGATATACACACTA
>JAODUK010024338.1:0-24537 GCA_027564635.1 Typhlichthys eigenmanni
CCCTCCCCTGAGACCACTTTGCCTTGGGAGACCCTACCAGGAGCACTAGGCTCCAGACAACACAGCCCTCAGGTTCAGAGGGGCACCCAAACCTCTCCACCACGATAAGGTGATGGTTCCCGGAGAGGTGATTGAAGTTAATGAAAGGTTAATTAGAGAACATTTGAAGTAGTCATAGAAGTAATCATACAATGTTTAGAAAATATCTGTAATCTGATTCCACTATTTTAGCTGGTAACTGTAAGTGATTACCACTACAGTTGTTTTTGTATTCAGTTACTTCCCAACCATGTGTGTCAATAGGAGAACAGATCATACACCAGTTGTCGTAGGCAAGCAACATTCTGTTAGGATATACTGACAGCAACACCTCATAGTTACACATACATTATCTACCTACCTAATAGCTATACATAAAATTATCAGAAATAATTGACTATAAGCCTTAATAGGCCACAACAAGTTGCTGTAAACCTAGGCACCAACAAAGTACAATTATTTTAAGCATTAACAAAGAAAGAGAATATTAATTTATTTGTGTTCGTTTTGTTTAGGATAGAACATAAGAGAGCTTTTTTGTTGGTGAAAGTTCACGCACACGATTCCACTTTTCTGACATTAGTTTTATTTGATTTGATCTAAAGGTACACTCCTCGATATGACTCCATAAGCCACCTTGTGGTTGAAGCCAGTGTTACAAAAGCGTTGACAGTGCTATACTGTTTGCTCCCCTCTCCCCCTTTCACTGGCTGCTTCAACAATGAGTTCTGGGGTAGAAAATAGTGTTCTGAGGAAGCTACAATGCCATTTAGGCTTGTAGCTGATATCAGTGTGTGTCAAGGCAACTCCAACTATAAATATTTTGCCAGGAGCTGATGTTGATGAGCAACACACAGGAATTATAATATCTAACATTAAAAGGTTTGAGCAATAAACAGATGATTACCTCACCAAGGTCCTTTCTGTTAACTTTCCATGGTCACGGGAACATAGAAACAATGTGTTTATAATCACCAGTCAAATCTGATCAAATAAATATTTAAAATGTTTGGTGACGGACCCAACAATGGTTTTTAGCAGAAGTTATAGTACTATGCATGTGCAGCTGTCAAGTTGTAACCACAAGATTGGCTTAATAGGTTAAGGTTTGTCCGTTATACTGTAAAGCAGACTATTGGCGGTTGGCTCTCCTCCTCGTATTTGCCATTATGGATTTCTTCCATGGAGTTCCATGTAGAACTATTGGTCTGTCTCTTCTATAATGTCTCTGCCTCAATCCACCCCTTTGTGGTTAGAAGAGTGCCACCAGAAAATTACCCTTGAATGAAATCACTGTATGGTTCCATTATAAACATTAAAGTGTAACTTCAGCACCAGCTCTGAGCCGGAGACCCACTGCATAATTTAGAAAAATGCAAAAAGGTCGGGGAGAGGCTTTGAGGGGAGCACCATGAACATCACTGCTCCCCATGTTGTACACGTGTACAACATTTAAATGTCATGATGACTTACAAGGGTACCAGTGGTACACTTGTAAAAAAGAGATAACGTGTTGAGCTATTTTCAACTCGAAAATGTGAATTTTGTAAATACTAAAACCAGCATTGATGTGTCTCATTAAAGTACTATTATTTACAACTCAAAAAAGACATAGGGTGCAGTTACTCATAGTTCATCAAGCATGAATTTGATTCATTTTCACCAAAGATATTATATTACGCAGACATTATACTGTACTATATCCATTTTGTACACTCAAACCATTTATTCTGTAATGTCATACCTTATACTGTAACTTCAGTTTTATACTTCTGCACTTACATGTTATGGCTGTATCCTGTAGATAAGTGTATTATTGCAACCTGTTTCTTCCTCTTTCTCTGAAGCTTCCTCATCTCGTCTCTAGGTATTACATTAAACGCAGTCTCCACTTCTATTTCCATCAACCTCAGCACGATATTTGGTCTGAAATAAGAACCCACAAATAAGTGAGATGTGGTTTGAAACACATTAATTAGGTCTATGTTTTAAATAAAAACTGAATAATAAAAAGAAGTGACTTTTATTATTATTATTATTATTATTATTATTATATAAACATTGATGTTTATATCAATATATCAGTGCAATAATACTGCTAATCACAAACCCACATTTCATAAAAGAAACTTAATCAAGATTAAATGAAAGGAAACTCATAAAAGCGTTCCTCCATACTTAACTAAACAAAATGAAACAGTTATCTTCATATCATCACTATCACAATACAAAAACAAACAGATAATCAATGCATAATAAAAAATAATTCACCACTGTCTGTTAAATAATGTAATTTCAGTGTTTTGTTCTGTGCAAGGTGGTGATCAACTGTGCAATTGTCAAAGGGCTGAAGTACAACCAAGCCACACCGACCTTCCACCAGTGGAGAGATGCCAGACAGGTTTGGGGGATGAACTTTAGCAGTAAGGATGACGCCAGCCTCTTTGCCAACGCCATGTCACACGCATTGCAAGTCCTCAGCTCCACAGGTAAACACATTATGTGTCAGACATAAAGGTACATTTATGTATTTTCTAAGTTCACAAATGTACCCTTGAAGGTACAATCATGTAGGTACTAATAAGTAAAAACCTATAACCTTTTTTTTGTACCTTCAAGGTACCACTCCAATGACAAGCATTTGCACATTTATTGCACCTTTTTTTATTTCATTCCTTTATTTTTAGTGTATGAGGTAGATCCAAGCTCTAGATGTGCGACTCTCCTATGTACATAATTTAGCTGCAAGCCAAGACCTGATCCTGTTGTTTACATAAAAAAACAATAGTATAACATTTTATTTTGTAAAGGGAACATACATTTTAGGTTAATGTTAATGTTAGGTTTATGTACACAATACTAAATGTGAATGGAGCAAGACACCAATAAGCCAACATTTCACCGCTTGATATACTGTATAGGCCTATTTACTAGAAATTATTGTATCAAGAAGACTGTCAGTGTTGTAAATGTTTGTTTGCTTTATGCTATGATACTGGGCGGGGCCAGCAACTATACACAACTTCTTGTTGTAGTTATACAAAATTTAAATACAAAAATATAAAACCAATTCCACACATGAGTGATTGTACAAAGTTGCAGTATGAAGACTTGTTGTCCTTTTTCTTAAGGTCAGGCCTATGCTCCTGTGCAAAATGGTCCCTCTCCAGAGGAACTGGAGCACCAGAGGAGGTACAGAAACTGTTCCAAATAAAGTACATTGAAGTAAAATAATAAAGTAAACAAGTCATTTGTTATTTGTTATTGATTCAAGCTACTATTCACTAAAGCAAATCCACGTTTTATACAGTAATCTAGTGCAAGTGTATGTGAAGTTTTAGAGGCATTTGTTTAAATAAAGTAAAAAAGTAATTTGCTTTAGAGGCAACAGCCTTCAACGGGGAATCTGCTTTTTGGGTAATATACTAGTATATATTACATACTAGCATATACTGTACATACAGTAAAATAAAACCGTCTGCCAAATGCCGTAAATGTAAATACAGTATCTTTGGTTGCAGTACTGGCTTTGGCCACCGTCAGTCAGTGAGCAAGCCTCTCATCCCCCACCTGGAGCTCTAGTGTGGAGTGCATTGACTTCATGGTAGTCTCACAGAGCCAGCCATTACCAGACTTACAGCCTTAAGCCTTGTTTACATTGCAATGTACATCATGCAGTGAAATTCACCGCACCAAATGAAGGTCCCGTGGTCGCTCTGTGATCAATCGTTTTGATAACACTGCTGATTGAAACAATGCTTTGTTATGGATTGCAGCTACTGTATTATTAAAAGAATTCACAATAAACGTTTTAGTAGGCCTATTTCTAAACAGTACAATAGTGTTAGATATTATTCACGTTATCACGTTGACGTAGGAATGGGGAACATATTCCTGTTTTCGCTGTGATTTGCTAACTTCCGGTTATACGAACAAAGCAGGCTGCAGCGAAGCCGACGCAAAGTTTGAAAGTGTTCACAGTGTGATGGATACGTCTGAGCGCGTGACAACACTAACAGACGATGAAAACTATACCCATAGGGCTGCCATGCTTACAGGGGCTGGTATCAGACGCACCAGTCTCTTGCAACGTGGTGCCGATGGACGGAAGAGACTACAGTATGTCTTCAAGTGCTTGTCCTAACATCCTATTTCCGAACTTTACGACTTCGGCGAGTCGGAAGTTTGGAACTTTACGACTTGTCGTACAGTTCGTGGCTGGAAATCCGTCACGCAGGAGTCAATTATGACTTTGTTTGACTCTTCGTGTGCTCGGAAGTCATAATACGATATTACCAAAGTGGTGACCGTCTTCTTTTCCCTTCCAGATTGGAGCAACAGAAGCAACAGGAGGCGGAGCGTCGGGAGCGGGAGAGACAAGCCGCCGCCTTTGCCCCTCCTGCTCCTCCCACCCCTCCTCCTGCTCCTGCAGCTCCACCTGCACCTCCAGCTCCTCCCGCGCCCCCACCGGCACCCTGCGGTGGTCCGCCGCCTCCCCCGGGGCCCCCACCGCCGCCCGCTCCTCCCCCGCCCGCAGGGGGCATCGGAGGAGGTGGAGGAGGAGGAGGTGGGATGGGAGGCCTGGCTGACGCCCTGGCCGGGGCGAAGCTACGTAAGGCCGCCAAGGTGAGAGGTCACACCTGGGCCGTGCTGTCTGAGGTCGGAAGTCAGAATACATGAACGCCCACCTCACTCGTTGCATACCAGCATCGTGAACTACTGACATTCCTGTGTTATAGTGAGCTTTGTTGACAGCTTCAAAGTTAAATCTTTACACATCTAATTGCAAGCTGTGTATATTAATTAATGTAACTTCAAATCAAATTGCATTTCGATGTGTTTAACAAATAAAATTGGTAGCAAACGCACACCTTGGCTAGCTCACCCAGCTTAGCTCACTAGCTAATACAGGTCAGACCATGGCTAGCTCACCTAGCTTAGCTTGCTAGCAAACGCACACCATGGCTAGCTCACCTAGGTTAGCTTGCTAGCTAATGCAGATAGAACCTTGGCCAGCTAATTTAGCTTAGCTCACTAGCTAATGCAGGTCAGACCATGGATAGCTCACCTAGCTTAGCTCGCTAGCTAATGCAGATCGCACCTTGGCCAGCTCATTTAGCTTAGCTCACTAGCTAATGCAGGTCAGACCATGGCTCTCATATAGCTTATCTCACTAGCTAAAACATGTTAAGAAGCTCACCTAGCTTAGCTAATATTATTATTATTATTATTATTATTATTATTATTATTATTATTATTAAGCCTGTCCTGTGCTGCAAAGGAGGTTTTAGTCACAACTGAGCAATACGTCTCGACGGGCGTGATTTGCGAACATCTTGTAGGCTCCCTGCTTACAGTATGTGAGCTGAACGAGATTGTGTGTCTCCGCGTAGGCGGAGGAGGAAAGCACGTCAGCCGCTGCAGCAAAAGCAGCTCCCGCTCCAAGTGGGGGAGGAGGAGGTGGAGGAGGTGGAGGGCTGATGGGGGAGATGAGTGCCATCCTTGCCAGGAGGTAGGTCGAGGGAACACTAGCTTGTAAATGGCACTAAAACATATGGAATCACTGTGTTGACACACATGACACATGTGTACTATATTTTTTGTGTGATTATTTTTGTTTTGAAACCAGTGTTTCATCAAATCAGATATATCTTTATAAAGTCGGGGACACAATGGACAAGCCGAGCCTTCAGCCATGGTGTGATTGACTAGAAAGATGCCGGCTAATAAATAAATTAGTAAATCAATACAATCGGATTGCACAAGTGAGCTACACAGCTTTTTTCAAGTTACTTGTGAGAATATTCATACTTATTTGAGGCTATTGATTATTATCACGATAATGGACATTCACCACGATACGATTATCATCAGTATTTTTATCGCGATAAACGATAATATCATATCGTCCCATCCCTATTTACAGTATTTATCTATTTGTTTTTTGTGTTATCTGGGTATTTTTTAGTATTGCAAGAGAGTAGTGCTTTGATAAGTATTAAGGGTAAAGGAATAATCATCTTTATTTATTTTTTATTTTTTTTTCTCTCTGGTCAGGTACTGTATATTGTATGATTTCATTTCTACTGTATTGATTGACTGGAGAATATGTTAGAACTGACCATTGGGGAAAATAAACAAATAACAAACAGTAACTAACAAAACAAAAACAGATCTCAATTATAGCGTGCTCCCTCAGAAGCTCCGTCCCCCCACATTGGATACAAATTGCCAAGGCTTGGATAGTGTTGTGTGGTGCGGTCTGCACCATCTTGTTTCTATTCCCACTTACAGAGCTTTGGCTGTGTATAGAAATGCCACATTTTCTTTCAGCGTGCACAACGAAACGGGCAGCTAGTGGAACGTGGGAAGATATTCGCTAAATCGCTAACTCCACTCTTAACATAGTTAGTCAAATGTAGACGCAATATACAGTAGGTCTAAGTCAGTATTTAAAGTATTAGCAGGTATGTGTCGCTATAGAAAACATGGTTTGAGCGTGTGTGTAATAATTTTATTCAAATGTATTCATTAAATAGGAGGAAAGCTACAGATATTCCAGCAGCTAAGAAGGAAGAACCAAACAATGTAAGTCAACAACAATGTTAGCCTAGCTTTATTTAGCAGTGCTTGTTAAAGTAGCAAGATAGCAAGACTGACTTAAAAACTCTGCTATGTCTTCCATATATAGGACTCCTCAGGACAAGGTGAGTGGGCTTCTTTTCACACTATACAGCACTTTAAATAATACTTTGATGTTATTATTACTCATATTTCACATCAGCAGAATCATTTAGAGAAAGTACTGTGTAGTGTTGCAAACCTAAATACTCGCACACACACGCACACACACACACAGTGCATATTTTGATGTTTTTATTTTTATCACCAGATAGAGAGAAATCTGCCACGATGCCGAGGTAGGAATTCAACACCTACTACATATATTGGCCGACGGCAAGTCTGACCAGCATGCACGAATGTCTAACAGATGCAAGGATTCATTATTTGATCAGTGTTGACCAGTTTTCTGGTGGATATAATATAATCTCCGCATCCAGCGATCTCTGTGCTCAGTAATAAACATGTGGACGAAGCGATCTTGACACATCTGAGTGTTTCTGAAACAGGGCCAAATCCACAATGCAACGGGAGTCCAGCATCAGTCCCAGTACTGCCAGCCCAGTCTCCTGTAGCTCCACCGACCCTCTATCCAGGTACCAGTAGCCCTCCTCCCTCCCAAAAACCTTCATTGACAAGGGTCCTTCAGCTCCATGGCACTAAATAATGAACAGATGTATTTTTAGTGTGTTTGTAAAGTTGACCTTACATCACAACATTTAAGCTGTTGCTGTATATGACAGACATCGCTGGATACTGTGGTTATGACTCTTCGGTTCAGAGGAAGCCTTTCATTGTTAGCAGCTGTTCTGCTACTTGCTTTTGCTGGGTCTTCTTATATGCAAATACTTTACATTCATTTGGTTTGATTTGTTTAAACATTTAGCTTCTTCCATTAGCAAGTAGATTAGTAGTTAGCAGTTGCTCGCTATATAGTCTTTAGAGGTTAGATTTTTGATTGCTAAAATGGTGTCCTTCATTTGTCTTCTAGCACCTTCAGAACCTCAAATATCCTGCATTGTACACTGTTAATGTCTTGAAACAAGACTGTGTGTGAATGTTCATGTGGCTTTAAGCGGTACAGTAAGCAAGGGTAAGGAAATGTGAGCATACTATATAGAGGAAGGTGTAGAGAAGAATGCCTAACTCTAGACACAAATGGTAGAGTGCATCTTCAATCTTTTTCTCTCTCTCTCACTATCTCTCAGGTTAAAGTCAGCGAAAAAGACGACCGATGATGCAGGAAGTGGAGGCACTGATATGGAGCAATTCAAACAGGTTGGCTTTTTCTTGTCTAATCAGGAAATCTCACACACACATTTATCTTGCAACTCTATCTGTATGGGAAAAGCAAGAGAACGTTTGTACAACATTGTAACATTTTGAGGTTTACCACACAATGCTGTTGTTTTACGTCCTGGTCTGTATGTTATTTGTCTTTTAAGGATATCATTGAGGAAGTAAAAAAAGAACTGCATAAAGTGAAAGATGAGATTATTGCAGGTGAGTACGTCTTAGTGTTTGTTCAGAGATTACGGTCATCGGTACGGAGGAGTTGATCATTGCTTGTTCGGCACCAAAGCAGCCGATTGAGCCATATAAAAACAAACTTGATTAATAATTTCAGAATGACCCTTTTGCTAAGATGTACACTTATTGATCGTGTTAAACCTAGAATGCACTAATAGTGAGATTTCTGACACAGAAGTTAAGGCGGCCCTATATGACGTTCTGCCACTAGATGTCGCACTATAGGCACCAGCAAAACATGGCCCACACACACATGCACTAACTCACTAACTAGCATGCCTGCTGCATGGCCCGATATTAAAACAAAGAACAGAGGAGCTCATCTACAACACACACACAGGGAGTGTGATGCCACTCTCTGCTCAGGACGTCATATCTTTACATACAAAATAGTTTCTATGTATTATTTACAATATGATTTTGGACATAAGGAATAAGTAAGATGTAGTACATGTAGATGTAGAAGCTAAATGTGTACAGCCTATGATAGAATAATAATTATGCCACATCCTGCCGTCACTGTTTTACAGCGTTAACGGAGGCATTACAACATGGTGTGTAACAGTGGATAACGCCTGAAAAATCAAGAACTGGATGGAATGTTTAATACTGTCCTGCAATATCTGAATAAATGCCTTGCTCTGGGTTGTATTGCACGCGCTCTCTCACACACACACACACACACACACGCGCACGCACACGCATGCACATACACGCACATGTACACGCACACGCACACTTTTGTGATAATTTGTGTTTCCTATGCAATGTACAACAGTGAGCTCTAAAACAACTATTTTAATAAAACTATGTGAGACTGTTGCCACCTGTTGGTTATGTGTCAGACAAATTATGTCAGGAAAACCTTTGATTTCCTGATACACACCCCATCACACACATTCTTTAACATATATACTGTAATAATATCCAGAAGTTTATAATACCTTTTTGAAAATGACTTAATACTTCAGACTACATGTGCCTTATGTTGGTAATGGTGTAATATTTTAGTTGCTTGAAGTGCCTTTATATTTTAACCATGAAACTATGAGAAATCCCGCCATAATAATAGTTTGTCAGACATGTATACATGACAGTTGACCTTAGGGACGATAATGAGCCTCAGCTGAATCTCCCATCAAAGCAATAACGACCAAGTCCTGGGACATTTATTTTACAGTGTTAAGCACACAGACCTCAGAAGCCATGCCTATTTAAATCCATGCAATGTTGCATACATGTATTGGTGTCATTTTTACTGTTTCTGAAAATGTAAAAGATATACTAAGTCATATTTTCACACATTCTCTTCACTAGACCTACAATGGCTATAAGTGTTAACAGACTAGAAGTTATCTTTACAAGCATAGTTTCACACTCGTGTGCAATGCTATGCTTGAATACAGCCTAAGTGGAGGTTGTAGTGTTGCCTACTTAGTATACCTTCTAAAAGCCCGCACAGCTATTTACCCACCTGTGCAGAATACAAAAATGTCAATTGTATTTTGTAAGCAAGAGTTGGCACTATTTTCTTGATATGCACAATTGCCGCTCCTGTCTGTTGTCTAATATAAACCATGTTGTGCTCCCTGACAACCGTCTCCCAGCTGTATCTCCTAGTCTGCATCTTATAGAACTACGTGGTAGAGGACATGCGCTATATACATTATTCTGCACGTCTGCAGTACAAACTGTTCTGTGCTGCATGTTCCAATGGTACTGTATGCAATAAATACAATTAAATTCAATGTATGACCAACTTGTGATTTGCTTTGTCAAATAAAAAATGCGTAAATGGCAGTAAAGCAGAGTTTCGATGTATTTGTTATAAATGTTATAAAATATAAGGACCGAGAAAAAAACCCCGCAAAAGGCATTTTACGCCGACAGATCATAGGTCAGTCAGGGTGACAGAAACGCCAGGGCATCCTTAAGTTGCATTACCTAACTACATATGCAGATGGCAGTATCTGTTGCGGGAGAGATCAATGATGTTCGAATTCCAAGAAGAAGAAATTCCATGGTGTTTTTTTCCTTCTTGGGTGGATGGCCTGTTCTGGATTTAGCCTGTCAAAGCCGTCATAGACAAGAGCAACGTGGGGTAAAGACTGCGTGCAGTGTGTTATAAAGTTATTTGATCAAACTGAAGTGTGTACGGATCCCGTGGACACTGTACCGGTAGAGCTTGATACGAATCTCTGATCGTATGTCACGGACGGACATGATTCACTACTACTAGCAGTAGCAAGCTACCAGTACTAGGCATATGATCGCGACTGTACGCCAATGTTTACTGGTAAACAAACATTTTCTAACTTCAGTACCCGTAAGGAAATACATGTTTTAGCCATAGGCTGCATGAAGTTAAACCACGCGAAGCTCAAACGCGTGTCCGAGCTCGACATAATGCTAACTTCGCTTAAATGTGTTGACAACTTAAGTTACCTGCAGCATTTGTAACTAGGTTAACGATAAGATAGACATACTAGCTACGTGAGGTTTATTCGGCTAATAAAACCGCATCGTGTGCGCAGAAGGGGTGTGAGTTTATTGCCTTCCTTAATATTGCTTGCATTCTATAAACATATAATTCCAAGTAAACTACTCGTTAAGATCACTAACCCCTCTTGGCTGTTACGTTGGTAAACTGCTTTCACTGTAACACGCAGCCTCTCGTAGTAGCCTATGGTATGTCAATTATCAGGTTGTTTTTATATACCCAGCGCCTACACCTGCATATATGCGAAATTAACTAAATGTACGGCACCGGTACTATAATGTCGTCGATCTGTACAAAATACAGTTACGTACAAAGCCAATAGTTCCTATTTTCTATATGTTTTCAATGCAAACCCACCCCAACCTGCCTGCAAACGATAACTTCTTTCTTGGGTTTTAAGTTGAGCTGCTGTATAACATAGTTGAATTTAGCCTTACCACTTGATCTGGTAAACGATGGCATTTACATAGACCAGATCAAACTAAGAATCATGGTTGGGGGTGCTGGGAGTTTAGACTCTCAGAGAGCCACTTGTAAATAGATTTGTGGAAGCATGTTGAGATGAAACTTAGGTCTCAGGCAGAATGGGTTATTGGTTAGGTGGTGATCTCCCAGCTGTGTTGGACTGCCTTGTTTACTTGCTACACAGCCTGTATCAGCTGTTTAAAGGTCACAACCAACAGGCTGTGAATATAGTGTACACTTCATAACACATTTCGTTGTGTTCCTTGTGTTTTTAAAACTAAGTGTGTCTTTACATTTTCTACAGTTTGTCATACATTAGGTGCTATTGAGAGCTGTTGACTCTGATTTGAGACCTGATCAAGCCAAATTGGGACACCCAGATCCCCTCCCCATACCTCCTAATCCTCACCCTCTCTGAAACACATTTGTAACCATGAATGAAGTCAATGTAGTCAGAGAGGGCTGGCTCCACAAAAGAGGTAAGATTGTCCAATTAAGCAAACCATAAATAAACCATAGCCACCAGTTTGAGCATTTGGAGTTAATGTTAGAGTGATAATGGAAAACTGTGCTGTCACTGTAATCCAGAAATTTGAAATTGTATTTTAATTAAATATTCCATGTGAACAAATCCAAAGCGAGGTTACTCACAACAAGTGCATATTTGTGTCTATGCCAGGTGAGTATATCAAGACATGGAGGCCCCGGTACTTCATCTTGAAGAGCGATGGCTCCTTTATTGGCTACAAGGAGAAACCTGATTTAGCTGACCAGAGTTTACCCCCACTTAACAACTTCTCAGTGGCAGGTCAGTCCTCTTAATAATCTTATAATCATAATAATTGTAATTATCATAAACAGATGGCTCTAAAACTTGAGGTGCGTTCACATTTAGCAAACTGGGGTGAACATTCACGGTGAACGTGTTTGCTTTGAACATGACATTTGAAAATTTTGTGTCAACATTTCAAAGTTATTAGAATTAAACTGTCACCCTTTGTCCAGCGTCAATGTGTGTTCGCCGAGAACTACCTCCTCAGACCGTTTGTGTTTTCAAACGTTCTCGGCCAACTCGAAGAAAAGGGAAAACCATTTGAATGCAATATTTTGAAAGCACCTCTGCTCTTTGTTGTAAAAATGTTTTTGCATTTTCACATTTCTCCACAAATTAACAATGCCTGTTAATTTATTTTCAAATATATATTGTTTATAAAATATTTGAGAATAAATAATAACTAAAAATATGGTATTGTGTGCCTGTATCCAGAATGCCAGTTAATGAAAACGGAAAGACCCAAACCCAACACATTTGTCATCCGTTGTCTGCAGTGGACCACCGTTATCGAACGCACCTTTCATGTTGACAGCAATGACGAGCGGTAAGAGGCTTCCCATCCGTGTGCCCCGTAACCATACTCTGGTGTAGCCAGACCCACAATGCACCTGGTTAATACGGTCTGGCCACGCTCCGGTGGGGATAGTTTGTAGTCGCGGTGTCCTACTGCGCGTAGACCCCTAGTTAATTATTAAACTATTGGACAGCTTTTAACTAATCTTCTATCTCTACCACCATTTTGAATCACTCTTGACTTCAACGTCATCTCACTTACCCACCGTGATGGGTCTGCCAGCAGGTTGAGTGTGTGAACACTGAACCGAGCGTGGTTTTCAGACTATAATCTTAGCATGAGGTTTTAGATTAATGATCTGAGAGTAATAGTGGAACGTAGCCAGATTACCGTAACCAGGGGGATATAGACTGTGTGTTTATGAGCTCTTTAGGGAGGTGATAGGGATGAATACATAACACACGTTTGATTGACTAACTTAACGTCATGCCAGAGCAATTCAGGCTGTTACTATTTGATGACGTATAGCAAGGTATTCTATACAAAACATTTATTTTATTTTAGACCGACATGTTCCGCCAATGTGAAGTATTTTCCAAGACCGTAATATTCTGTCACATTCATTCTTGTCTTTCCTTCCTTTCCATTTTGTGTAATATGCCCTGCTTTTTATATATATATATATATATGTATATCTATATCTCTATATATATATATATCTCTCTATATATATATATATATATATATATATATATATCGTTTTTAAACAATGTCTTACAATCACTGATAACATTTCCGCCAAAGGAAATGATAAAGCTCACCTAATGCTATATTAGGAAATAGCTGCTGAGTTGACGATGCTTTTAAGTACAGTACAAAAAAAAGAGAACTTAAAAAGTCTGTCAAGGACATGGCTGTCTGTTTCAATTGGTGTTTGCCTAAAATGAAGAAAGAAAAATATTCAAAGAACTCTAATTTGATAATTTCTTTTGTTTTATAGTGTCGCCTTTTCACTGCATGGTACCAGCTCGAGTCAACACTACTAGCCTTGCCTAATTAACTTTTCCACTGGGCAAAAGTTGGGATAGTACCAGGTACCTTTTTAGTACCTGCTGTCGGGGTTCCAAGCGCGCTGAGGCGATACCAAAGTGTGACATTAAAATACTGCAGACTACTGATTGTATTGAACCATTGCGCGGACATACTGCGGACATACTGCAAGCTACTAAAGCAGCTGCATTTTTTTTATTCACCTTTTTATTAAAGGTTGACACGCAAAACCACCGCGTAATCAATTGAGGAGGTGCAGACGTTATTCTTAGTTGTCGACGACATAATCAATGTTATCTAGAGCTTGCCAGGGCAATTTGCCTAATCTGAAAGTCGGCAAAAACTCTCTAAAATGTTTTCTGCAAATGGCTACCGAAGGACATATCAACAGTGTAGGAAATCAAAATGACTACTGATCTACCGTGGTTCAAACAACCACAACTGAGAAAATGTAGGCAAACCAGCACAGTTGAGCAGAGTCGAGTAGAGTCCAGCTGGTACCATGCAGTGGAAAAGTGCCCATTCTACCCGGAGGTGTTATCAAGATGGCTGCCGAGTAGGCAGCCTTGCCTATAAGGACTTTGCCTGTATGTTCTTCCTAGGGAGGAGTGGATGCGTGCCATCCAAGCTGTGGCTAACAGCCTCAAGGTACGCGAGCAGGAGGAAGAGGAGCCCATGGATATGTTTGGCTCTCCCACTGACAACAGTCTGGAGGATATGGAGGTGGCCATGTCCAAGTGTCGCAATAAAGTGGTGAGAAGAGGACACAAAGGCACCATAGACGTGAATAGCTTTATTAAAGGTCACGTGTCTAAATTGAGTTAAAGGAGCTCTTACATTACATGCTTATTTTGTTTGGGTCAGTGAATATTCCATTTGCGTGCGTGCGTGTGTGTTGTGTAGGGGTGTGTGTATTAGGAATGCAGCGATTAACTGGTTTCACTATTAACCGGGATTTAAAAACACCACGCTTTTATAACCGTAAAGGTTCAGCTACACGAGTGTTTTCTTTTTTCACTATCAAAATAGGGACATTTTGGTTGCACAGTGAGGACAATCAAACAAACCTTACCAGGCTTAATCTGCAGATTGCAGACGGAACAAATACAAAGTTATATTTGAAAAATGCTGTGCGGCACGTGAATTACTCTGCGTTCATTGGGCTGCGCCGCGGCAGAATCATTGACGCCACACTAAAACAACCTGGCTGGTGGCTACCTATTTCTATCTAACATGGTTTCAGAAAAAGTGTAACGAACACCTGATTTTCTCGGGTAAATAGAGTGTCTCCGGTCGAGACAGCTCTGACGATAATTTTGCACTGTGAAGCGTGAGCTGTGGCAAGAAACAGTGCGAGAGTGACTGCACTGCAATACAGAAGCTGCAGGGTGCAGCAAAAAAAAACTCACTCAAATCCCTTCAGGAGTGCATGTCGAACTGCAAGGAAGATAGCCTGCCTTAGCTATAGCCAACTAGTTAGGCTAGTACAGTAGTGAGCCTAAAAAGCAACATACTTTATATTGATCATTTTGGGTCTATATCATAAGTAACCATATGTAGTGATTACTATACATATTCCCTTTCAGACTATGAGTGACTTTGAGTATCTGAAGTTACTGGGCAAGGGGACGTTTGGGAAGGTAATCCTGGTCAAGGAGAAGTCCACTGGTGTCCACTACGCCATGAAGATCTTGCGGAAAGAGGTCATCATAGCTAAGGTGAACGAGACCATTGTTTTACTGGGTTCCATGCCGTGATTATTCCTTTTGTCCATGGTGAATTAACACGTGTGTGTGTGTGTGTGTGTGTGCGTGCGCGGACGCACAGGATGAGGTGGCCCATACAGTTACTGAAAGTAGAGTTTTACAGAACACCAGACACCCTTTCCTCACAGTGAGTAAACGTCCTCCATCTGTCTGCAACTGTTTAATGCTTTAAAAATGTACCTGTAGAAATGTTTTCTATACTATAAATGTATTTTATTGTTAACAGAAGACGAGCCATGTTCACCTTCATGTATTGTTTTTTTTGTGACTTTAATGTGAATTTCTCTTACATGGAAATTACTTGTAGACATTGAAATATGCTTTCCAAACCCACGACCGGCTGTGCTTTGTGATGGAGTATGCTAATGGGGGCGAGGTGGGTGTACACACACACTATTACATGCACACGTTGTGTAGTGTACAGTTCTGTTGTCTCACACAAACACACTCTAGTCATTGCGATGTGCACTTTGTCGCGGTGCTGCCAATCATTTTCCTGACCATCTGATCTCCTCCACATTCAGCTTTTCTTCCACCTGTCGCGGGAACGAGTGTTCACGGAAGAACGGGCGCGGTTTTACGGGGCCGAGATAGTGTCTGCCCTGGAGTATCTGCATTCACGAGATGTCGTTTACCGGGACCTGAAGGTGAGAAGCTCCAGCCATCTGAATCTGGTTTTATTTAATATTTAAGGCGTAACTCCGTTCTAAAATGTGTTTTTTGAGCTGTAAATAAAGTAATAGGACTGAAACGTCAGTCTTGGTGTTAATATTGACGACTATTCCAGTTTCTATGAAAATCTGCATTTTATGGACTGAAAACAGAACTACACGTCATTTCCGTTAAAAATCTCCCCAGGACCTGGCTGGTTTTCATCGGTTAGCCCCTCCCCTCATTCATTTTAGGGTTAGGGTCATTTTTGTAGTTGGTGGAGTCAGGCTCAGCATTGGGGCGTGTAGTCACACTTTAAATGTTTTTCAGCTTGAGGTAATAGAATTATGATTACACCGTAAGGTTGTATATAAGATGAAATAACTATTTTCTATGTAAAGATATAGCGCAGTATTTGCATCCTGAGCAGAGAATGACATCACGCTCCCTGTAGTATTTGTCCTTTTGTCTTTGTTTTCATAGGCTGGGCTAACCATGAGTATGTGTTGTGGGCAACTGGGCATCACAAAGTATTTATTTTGGTCTACTGTGACCTCTAGTGGCAGATATTATCGTGCACGGGTCCTTTTAAAGCCATCCTATTTACCATTCTTGTGGTTTTTTTTAGTTTTTTTTTTTTTAAATAATGTAAAAAAAAAGAAGTTATTTTTTGAAATTCTTTACATTATTTTACATTTGAGGAGTTTATATTATTATAGTGCTTATTTAGACTTTCTATCTCTCCCAGCTGGAGAACCTGATGCTTGACAAAGATGGCCACATGAAAATCACAGACTTTGGTCTGTGCAAGGAGGGCATCACTCCTGATGCTACCATGAGGACCTTCTGCGGCACACCAGAGTACCTGGCACCTGAGGTGAGCCCCGCCTTGTAAATATACTGTACCTGAGGTGAACCCCGCCTTGTAAATATACTGTACCTGAGGTGAACCCCGCCTTGCAAATATTCTGTACCTGAAGTGAACCCCGCCTTGTAAATATACTGTACTTGAGGTGAACCCCGCCTTGTAAATATACTGTACCTGAGGTGAACCCCGCCTTGTAAATATTCTGTACCTGAAGTGAACCCCGCCTTGTAAATATACTGTACTTGAGATGAACCCCACCTTGTAAATATTCTGTACCTGAGGTGAACCCCGCCTTGTAAATATACTGTACCTGAGGTGAACCCCACCTTGTAAATATACTGTACTTGAGCTGAACCCCGCCTTGTAAATATACTGTACCTGAGCTGAACCCCGCCTTGTAAATACACCACTGAATTTGTTTTATTAGTTTACCTCAGACTGTTTGGCTAAACAAAAATGCACACTGCTTATAATTAGGGCTGTGTATTGGCAAGGACCTCACGATACATGCATCACAATACGATCGTATCACGATACAATACATATTGTGATAATATTGACAAATAAATGAATGAACAGAAATGTGCAGAACTTATGCTGTCATATCACATTTGTCATCGACTTGACTGCATGGTGGTGTTCAGTCCCAATCCTCCTCAAATCTTCTGAGTCATAATATCCTGTTTGTATAGGAGGTATGTATGCAGGCATGCCTGTGTGGGTCGCTTTTTTCAAACCGGTTCCCGTTGCATTTTGATGACAACAGCTTTAATGCTGCATTTCACGCTCGCTTTGTGATGCGGAGGGTGAGAACAAAATTGCTTTCTTTAAGCCAAGTTTCCATTTCTTAAAGGTGACGTCAGTGATTTTAAGATGATACACTTTGGTGTGTGTGTGTGTGTGTGTGTGTGTGTGTGTGTGTGTGTGTGTGTGTGTGTGTATATATATATATAAATAAACGTATGTATTCTATTTATTCATATTGCATTTCTGTTATTATTTTTTGTGTTTTATACGTCTTGCAGAAGGCATATTCATACAGTATTGTTCAGTATACATTTCACAAATCTTACAGAACACATCTAGTCATGTCATATGAATTTACCTTTTTTGTGAAATTCTAAACCTTTTTTTGTCAAATTCAGAGAATATCCCCAAACTTTGCGCGAAGCGCGGAGGTTGCACCTCCAAAGTTTTGTGTCCACTCGGTAGGGCTGGGTATCGTTTGAGTTTTATACGGTTCTGGTTCTAAATCGATACTTTTAAAATGGTTCCGGTTCCTAAACGGTGCCTGAACCGGTTCTTAGTCATTTGTTCGTTGCTGTTCATTATTATTGAAATTGTTATGATTCACAGTAATTTCTTGACTGTTCCTTAAGCCGACAGCGCTAGTCACTCATCATAGTCATTTGTTGACGGTGCCTTAGCCGCCAGCGCTGGCATTTGTCATGTTTACACTTTTACAAGGCAGCGTCCGTTTAACAGGACTTATTGATAACAATAAGCCCATGTAACTTTGTCTTTTAAGATTAATTTAGCCTTCAGATGAACAATAGTTGGCCTATGCAAACAGATTTGATCTGCGCATTTTTATTTTAAAAGATATTGTCACTCAATGTGTGAATGTCGAGTACTTCTTCCTCTGGCACTAAATAGAATGGACAACCACGCAGATGTGTCATTTGTAGGTGTTTTACCGTGACAGCTTATACAGTCTCTAGATTAAAGGGGGAAAAAAAGGGTTGATTGAGCGTCTTTTGCAGTGCAACCATGCTGGCGCACCGGCATACATTACAGGTAAACACATAGGCATGTGATCGGTAACTGTGCTGTAATTAGAAAGACAGGGCGGTTGATTGGTGCATCTCTTTTGAACCTTTTGCTTTAGGCATTTTAAGCATGTTTGTCATAGCTAACAGTAGCCTACCTCATGTCATAATGTGCAATGATCTTGCGTCCGTTTCGGAGCACCAAAGGGAAAATATAGAAATTGCCATGACCGCCCTACACTCCTTTCAGTAAAGGTTCCAGTGATCCTGTCCAAGAAAATACATATCTGGTCTTATTGGTCATATTTTGCCATGCTGTCCTCCTTAGTATTCAATGTTCTGACAAAGTGCTTTCTGTTTACAAATGCACATGCCTGCCCAGTGTACTTGTAGGCTACGCGACACGTGTCAGTATCAGATAATTATGCAGTATCAGATAATTAAACGCACATTATTTTAGTCTTTTACCCCCGTTTTAAAACTAAAACGTATAATGTACATTTAATGGCACCGGAATGAAGCACCGAAATTTGCGTTTTAATTCGGTCCAGTAGATACCGACCGGGTTTCGGTACCCAGTCCTATTGCTCGGAGGCGTGTAAACTATTTCTTTCCAGCGAATATTTTAGTTACACCAATACTGTTTACTGCAAACACGCCCGAGCGCTCGTCCGCGTTGCGCAAGGGCACGCTGTGAAGTATGCAGCGGCCTTAAAGCGCTTTGAGTGGCCTGAAGGTTGGGAAAGCGCTATATACAGTCTGTTCACCATTTTACCATCCGTTATTCCACCAAGGTCCTGGAGGACAACGATTATGGCCGAGCGGTGGACTGGTGGGGTCTTGGCGTGGTCATGTACGAGATGATGTGCGGCCGCCTGCCCTTCTACAACCAGGACCACGAACGTCTCTTCGAGCTTATTCTCATGGAGGACATCCGCTTCCCGCGCAACCTGACCCCCGAGGCCAAGTCCCTGTTGGCCGGCCTGCTCAAGAAGGACCCCAAACAGAGGTAGAGCCGCCGCTCACGTCTTATCAAGTTGCCGTGCTGCTAGCCAGACTTGGAATGCAACGTGGAAAAGTTAGGCGAATTTCCGTAAATGTGCCGTTTGTTGCCGCCTGCAAACGATTGGCTCAGACAGTTCTTAATGCTGTTTAACTAATGTAATGGACTTGGTTGACAGGTTAGGGGGAGGTCCAAATGATGCCAAAGATGTGATGAACCATAAATTCTTTGTGACAATTAACTGGCAGGATGTGGTTCAGAAAAAGGTAAGAGATTTGCACAATTTTTTGTTTATTATGTAGAAAACATGTTCTGCAAACTTGCGGACCGCTACCATTTTAATAATTCCATGTGTATGCGCCCCCCCCCCCCCTCCCCCTTTTTACACACACGCTTTCCTCCTCAGCTCACCCCGCTATTCAAGCCTCAAGTGACCTCGGAGACGGACACCCGCTACTTCGACGACGAGTTCACGGCACAGACCATCACACTCACGCCACCAGACAAGTGTAAGCATGGCAGCCTCAGTGCCCCAAGCATTGCTTTCAGTTTGGTGAGAAACCCGCACTGAGTTTCCTATCTCGTGTTTGTTTTCTGTTAACAGATGACAGTCTGGATTGTGATGACGGAAACCAGCAGGCACATTTCCCCCAGTTCTCTTATTCTGCTAGCATAAGAGAATAATACTGTCACATGCACTCACGCACACGCACACACACACACACACACACGCACACACGCACACACACACGAGGCATGAACACAGGCTGTTCTTATAGCCCCACCCAAGCATATATTGATGAACAGTCTCCAGAAGAAAAAGGAAAATTTAATAAAAAAGGAACTGATTTTCGGTGCTGGTGGGATCGGCGTGTGTGAGGCGACGTTCAAGTGCCTCGACTGGCAGCCATATTGGTCTATATACTGTAAACCCTCTTTGTCCGAGCTCCAGACAAAGGCCGTCAGCTCTGCTGTAATCAGAGCTCTGCTGGACTTCCGGTTCTCACATTGGTCATCAGCACAAGTCATATCCAGCCTTTCGAGCCAGATTGGATGGCCTATACATGACATGCTACTGCTTTTTGGGCACCACCGTTTATTCTTTCACCATGGTTTCTATGGCCTTTTTATAAGAAGCCATACATACAGTTTTCTCAATGACTTCTCCAAGTGCTCTTCTCCGGAGCTAGCTGTTAGCGAGCGTCAACGGACCGGTTTTTCAACCGCAGAGGAGAAAATGTCTTGGTGTCTCGGCTGTGTCTCTGCTTGCTGTGTGAGCGTGTGCATGCGCATGTGTTTGCATGCGTGTCTGTTTGAGGAAACACTGCGGCACAATCCAAATTGAATGTCATAATTTCAGAGAGAGAGAGACGGCTATGAGGTTTTGCGTGTGTGTAAGAGGTTGGACAAATTTGTTTTTTTGGCACCGGACAGCCGGAATATCATACCATTTAGTAACCTTGCAAATGGACAGGCAGCCTAATGAAGCAGAGAGGGCATATTTTTTAAGCATATTCAATGAGAAGCATAACTTGTATCATTACTTTGCTCTCGTCTTGGCATGAAAACGCTGTGTTCTACGCTGGTAAATGGATTAGAACAAAGTCTTTCACAGCAGAGATTGAGAATAACTAAATGTGCGAGGTGTACATGTTTTTAACACTTTCTGACCGTTGATCAAGTAGTGACACACCAGCCATGAAATATAAGTCAATAAGCACTTAGGAGACCTTATTTCTCTCAAATGGACCATGTTTCATATTGTCAGTGAGAGCCTTTTGGTTTGGAGTCCTTGCTTTATTACCACCTACTGTAAGTGAGAAAGACATGCTGGCACCTAGAGACTCTTGAGAATACACATTATTGGACCTTTTCATGCAATTTAACTAAGATTGTATAATAGTTACCTGGTTATAAATCCTAACTTGGGATTTCCATGTTGTCATTAACAGGATAGGTGGGTTTGCACAAATAGAAAAATACTTATTGGACTACCGAATTGTAGTTTGCTAACCCTTAGCATTACCCTTGTTGTCAAATGCAGTGTGTCAGTTTAGCCTTTTTCTGTAGCCTGTCTCTGTGTGTCACTTTTAACCTGTTCAAGATCCAGCTTTTGAGTGCAGTGTTAGATAGGTAGTGCTCATGGACTTGGAAGAAATTAACGTCATACTAAGGGCTGACAAATTCACAACCATGGTCCATTTGTTGACGTGTATTTGAGTGCAATGCTTTTCATTTATAAGGATGTCTTCTTTTAAATGTTTTGCGTGTGCGCACGCACGCACGCACGCAAACTGTTCATCTATAAGATTTAGCCACACAACTGGAAATCAAATGTAAACGGGGGCAGGGGCCATCTCAGTTGCAATACCAGGTGTATTATAAAGAAACATTGCCCACCATTGTATTTGGTGCTACTGCTAAGTCACTGTTGCTATACGTGGTGAAGGCAGGTGAATATGATACGCTTGGCTTCTCATCACTCAAAAAGCCCCCTGCCCCCGCTCCCTATGTGCTGTTATGGAATAATTTTTTGTTCATGTTTTCTGTATCTTCTGGTATAATTTTTAAACTTTTCTCAGCCTTTTTTCTTTACCTCATGATGGTTGAAAGAAATGTATATTGTCCCATTTGCTTTATCCTATTCAAACCATCCATTTTTATTTTTCTGAATGTAATTTCAAAGACCATGATTGAATACACATTTTTATCTCTGTCTAAATGCAAGTTGCCATTTGTTTTTCAGGACATACAATACCCTGCCATGCCTTTTCATCGCCAATGTTAGAAACACCTGGTATTAGACCCATTTACGCTGATGAGTCTAAGCATCGTTTGCGACCTGGGGCTAGTCATGGGTTGGTGTGAGGTCCATCCCAACTGGAACTCGAACCTTGCTCCCACAGGTTACAGAGGGAATGTTTTAGCAATGGAGGCTATAGCCCAAGGGCAGCATCTGTCACTAGAGCGTTCTTGACGTGTCAGTGAGGTTTACGTAACTTACTGCACAGTGCTACCGGCTGGCCACCATAACATTAGCATGGGTCTGACTGCTACGCTAGTGTACTGCTATAATTAATTTCAGACCCTTTTGTTTCTTTAAAGAAGTAATCGTATATCTTAGCCATTTAACACATATTTTATACATGTTGCAGGTTGTGTGTGCGCGCGTGTGTGTGTGTGTGTGTGTGTGTGTGTATATACAAGACTTTGCAAAGAGCCAGAGAGCTCCTGATAGGCTTGATGTTTAATGGTTCTTATGGATTTAATGTATGATTTAGTCATTGAGTTATGTAGTTGGTCGTGCGTGTCAACCAAGATACCTCTCTTATCATGTAGGCAGTTCTTTATGTTAACTAGGGCTGTGTCCCACACAGAGACTATATTTAAATGGACAACCCCTCTGTGACGGCACCTATAGCTTTTTTTTTTTTTTGAGAACGGATTTGAACACACCGCTGTGCTGGCCCTGGACATCACCATCTTTTCATTACCTTCACTCTGTTCCCTACATGGAAACATTTTATAAATTAAAATAATTGTAAATTAAAATGTTTCCATTTTAGTACATTTTTTTAAAATTACAATCTAAAAATCCATATGCATTTAAGTAGATTTTTACATGCAAGTAAAAAAAAAACAACCAATGCATTGTAGTGTCATGTATAAAAGTAGATGTTAACTAAGCCATTAAAATAATTTGCCTATTTATCTAATTATAGGACAGGTTGTATTTATGTCCATGTGAATTTTCTGACATTTACATTTTTGGGGGAAAAAAAAAAAGATGGGCTCCAAAGATTTGGCGGACCCCCTGTTGAAGAACTTTGTGTTAGTGCTTTTTGTAGTCTGGCAGCGCCAGCCTTTACTTACATAAAGGGACACAGCGCTGGCAACTGCATCAAGATCTGCCTACTTGACGAGGTATTTTGACTGACACGCACAACCAACCACGTAACTCAATGACAAAGTCGACGTTAAACTTAATAGGAATTTGTTGAGACGTACGAACATTACTTGTTTTCAGGTATTCGCTTTGATAAAGCTACTGTTGCTGATTGAAATGAATGTAATGACTTAAATCGCATATACATTACGGATACAGACTTCGTGAATGACAATGCTAACAGCCAATTAAAATCTACTTGATAAAATCTACTTTATAAGTGCTGTCGAGCTTACAGAGAGCTGCTGTATGCTGGCTGGCAGACGCATGAGACTGGCGCATCGCACAGCTTGACGCACGGAACATCAATGGACCGAACACGCCTCTGTGACTTTTTCTGACCTTATCTCCGCGCACAAGCATATTTTAAAAGGGATTTGGGCTATGTTATATTTGAAATGCAACCAAAATTACGGCGAGAGAATAGTAAAAAAATGTCTTCCGATGCAATACTTGTCAGTCTGGAATTTAACGCTATCTACATTTATTATTACAATACTGTATTTCTCACAACGTTGCCGCCTACACACGTGTTTTGGCACAGGACTGACCACGTGGATTTTACGTCAAGGAGACTACATTAATGCTGAGCCAGTGGGATATTACTATTTACATTAGGGGGCGTTTCTATGCGTAATCGTCTTCATGGGTGCTCTCTCTGTTGAAACATCTCTTGAACCGCATTAATCGGGACGTGTTTTCAAGAAGCATGACGCGCAGCTGCACAAATTCTTAACAAATGCATCCGTCCACTGGCAGCTATTTTTTTATAAATGTGGTAGTTGCCAAATCTATCCATCCATCCATCCATCCATCCATCCGTCCGCTTATCCGGAGTCGGTTCGCGGGGGCAGCAGCTCCAGCAGGGGACCCCAAACCTCCCTTTCCCGAGCCCATTAGAACGCTCTGACTGGGGGATCCCGAGGCGTTCCCAGGCCAGTGTGGAGATATAATCTCTCCACCTAGTCCTGGGTCTTCCC